>KZ345145.1:103622-116838 GCA_002352805.1 Teladorsagia circumcincta
ATATAAATTCAAACTCACTGAACGAAAACATCCTAATATGCAACTATTTCATGCCACAATGCTGTAGGATATATTTTAAATGTAGAAGTTTCACTTCCCTCACAATAGTTCCGCCCTCCTGACAATCCCAGGGCCGCTCAGAAACAATTGCCGTCAGTTTTATTCTCTACGCACGAGCCTGTATAATGTGCTAAAACCGCTTTAGCGCTCCACGTCTTGAACGACTTGTCTAGTATGAAATTGAACTTAGGCGGTAGCGGGGAGAGCGGTAAATATGCATCAAATAAACAAGAGCAATGCCAAAAAATGGTTGTCCTATCAGTAATCAGGACCCAAATTACCCGCAAACAGAGGTTTCCCCTGAATACTGTGCAAACAATCGTCGCAACAAATTAGCACTAAATGGCGTAGCGCCAAAAATTAATGCCGTGTTCGTGATCAGGGCACCGAAATTCATTTGATGTTTTGGGTTTGAGACAGTGATAGTGGAGTAGTATCGACTAGGTTAATTCTATGTTCATAACTTCCAGTTTTTTCAGCACATATTGACTACAATTTTGGTGTCGACGTGGCAGAAGAACACTCCTTTTTTGCCTCTGCACTCCTTTCAGTCTGTAATGAAATGAGTTCACATCCAGAGACATGTGCTTCAGATATTTCCTCGAATACGCCGATACATTCAGGTTTTTGCGCCGTGAAACACTCTTGTTACACTTGTCGCATGTGAGATCATGCCGATTTTTGATTTCTTACGTTCGGTGTCAGTTGCTCAGTACTATTCCATCATGATCATAGGCAGAAAATGCCCACTATTTTCTTTCTCAACTTTTGATGCATACTATGGTCTCGGTGAAAGTTGAGGGCGACCCGAGCAAGATTTTGCTCAGACGCTGAAATCGTATACCATTTGCATAGAAAAGGCAGTGCTTAACTTTCATTGATTTTTCGAAGCACAATACTTTTTATGGCGCAGTTTCGCGTTTTCAGTGTCATCGCGTGAATTCCTACTTTGTTCTGACTGGTACGTTAGGAAATACCTATACAGGAGGGGGGGGGGAGCTAAAAAGACATTTTGCCCATGTTGCACTTCGACCCCTTTTTCTTTGCAGAGATTGCCATCCTGGAGTGGAGTTCTCAGCATAGTATTCCTTAAGTTATAAGCCGACGGAAACCCTCCTTCACTGCTCCCACTGTCTTCAGAGTATGGTGTCATCTTTCATCGTCGTCGAGCTCGAGGAGGCCTACAGTCATTGTTTCAGCCTAAAGCTTCTACACAATTTCCTCAATCAAGTTCAGAAAACGTCCTAATGGTACGCGAACCATCCAGAACCCTATTGAGCTCGACCAGTGCACCATATTTTCGGGGCAAAATCTTCTGATGCCGTCTTTGAATCTAAGTTGGAAGCATTCGGTTTGAATTTCGCGACGTGTGGTTACACTCATTTGAATATGGAAACAATCCCCTTCCCCGTTTCATATCATGTATCTTATTATTATTTATGTTTCATATTTCATTTGAAAATTAAAGCTTATTCTGGATACATTTCAAGTGGCTTTTTCCTTTATGCATATATTTAGTCATTGAGTTAGAAATTAGCGAATTATAGAGCGTCTCTAGCACTCAGTTTTGAAATTTATGCTAAATGCTTTGAACAGTTAATATAAAAGATACTCCTTTGAATATTATATTCTTTGTCTTCACATATTTGAGATCCTCGGCACCACACTAAGGTCTCACTATTATTATTAGAACTGTTTTATCTTGGAGCATGCGGGATTCCAACATGTGTGGATTACGCATAGAAGCAACTTGTATTCAATACTTAAAGCAACTGTGCCATGAGGGTTCTGGAAATTGGATGCTGTGGTATGGGACGATGCGCTAGTCCTAGCCAAACATAGACGAATAGAACTTGAACAAAAAACTCACCTACAAATGGAACGGGGGAACCACTGACGACGGAGGAGGTGCGGACGGGCAACGTTCGCACCTCCTCCGTCGCACCTCGTATCTGCAATTTGGACAGTATAGTTCCGGAATAAAACTGCACATTTGGACTTCTAAAAAAGGTTGAAAAAAATTTAACACAGAGCCCCATCCACATGCCATTATTAGTCCCACAATATTTTTCAAAACTTCTGGCAGAGGATAATTTGGTAATTTTATTTTGCTCATTGTAAGACCCATTGATGCGAAAATGCAAGTATCTGTGAGAGCAGAATCTCCTAGCGAGCGAGTGGCACGAAGATTTACTGGGAACACACTTTTGAAAAATTTAGAGAATTGCATACAGGGGTGGCCAAAAAAAGAGACACTCAGTCACCTTCAAAGCGGCATTAATCACACTTCCCTATATTCAAACTGAATGCTCTCAACTATAAAGAGCACATTCCAGTCTAACTACGAACATCATATGAGCCTTCCGCATGACGACATCAAAAGAATTTGTCATGGAAACTTTGCGTACGATTCGAGCTCAACGCGGTCCTCGACGAGCGTGGATCAACCGGAAGAGGTTTTGCACAGTCACAGCTACTGGCTCTAGGGAGATATTCGTGGGATGACCTATTGAAGACATTGTGTAGCTGCTTCAGGATTCAGCCACTACGGAAGACCCCCTTGAGCAGCCATACCGCGATTGCCTAGAGGCGACGAGAGTAGCGAACCTGCCCTCTTCGATGGTAATTTTCAATGGGCTGCTTTTTTTTATCGTAAAATCTGCCTTCAAAGCTCCCATAGGACGGAACGATCATGCAGTACGCCGCTTGGAGTTCACCGCATTCAATACCATGGCAATGCTGAATTCGGGATCATAGTGTCTATATTGGCGCATGAGCCCGAAGTCGCGGCGCGGAAAACTCTGGAAGCGTTTTGGATTTCAGCGAAAGACCCCAAAATCAATAGGAAGGAGGAGTGTTTAGCCATTACCCGTGAACTCGCACCCTTCTCCGACCTTTGCGGGTTTTGATCTACATGAGGTCGAGGTCGAGGTCGAAGTCGAGAGGGTGAAGGTGGAGGTGTTTAGTTAAAGCTTAAGCTAAGTCCTTCGAGGTTGGTCGCCCTCGCGTCTCGGCGGCGTTGATCAAGGTAGGCCTGGTACAATGTATTTATCGATCGATACCATTAGGTGGTTTACTAACATGTGGAAATTGTCTTCAGTATTGTGGAGGCGTTTGAGAGGGCAAGTCACATATGGTTTTTGACTTTTTCAGGCTCTGACAAAGGCGAAGAAGCCGAAACGTTGGCCTAATAAAGTATTACAATCTTGGAAGGCTCAAATCAAGCAAACATCTGATCATGCAGTATACTTTATTCAAGCAATAGCCTCACCACTTGCTCGAAAGCTTGCTATAATCGCATTGCAGTCGACGCCCGCGAAGAATGTAAATGGTGATATCAGACTCATTCGGCAATCGTAGGCGAACGCTCGTAGATTGTTGGGGAGAACGCTAACTAGGAAGCGGTTGATTACATCAAGAACTTGAAATCACGGTGGCTTCTGCTGCCACGCATTTGGACTTCATATGATCGAAGCAGGGTGCTTTCTACGACTGAAAGCAAGCTCAGCAAGCTATTAGTTTCGAATGATATAGCAAGTAAACACTACCTTCTTTGTGCGAAATATTTAGCCCGAACTACACGAAGTCCTCATTTCAGCTTGGCCTAGGGTCCCTGCTCGTTGAACTCTTTTTTGCCGTGCGTCAAAGAGCTAAGGTATTTTCAACTGTATTGGTTCTGTTATAGAAGTTGGCAGGAAAATGGTCAGAACTTTTGTGTGAAGTTACGGTAGCCCCGAGTCTTCTCGTAAACAGAACAGAACATGTCGTAAGTACGCAGCGTAGGACGGATTTCGTTATATCATGTGACTCGAGGGGCATCTTGAGGATTGCCGAGATGGCATCCTGACTTTGTCAAGCGGGCCTTTTGAATGGAATGGCTATGCTTGATTTGAATCTCGTGGAACACATGCGGAAAGAGCACTGGAGACGTTATTAGGGCAAACTGCGCAGAAACAAGGAAAGTTTGATGGATGAATGGGAGGCCATGCCTCTGAGTATTATTCAAAATTTTGTTGACTCGATCCAACCCACCCTGCTGTTGCCAGGGAGACGGGCGTTTGTCCTCCTGGGGCCGCCGCCGCGCCGTCGCACGCGGCGATCGCACTCCCGCACGCGGCGATTGATGCGGCGAAGGCGATGTGACGGTTCGCTCCACCCACCTATGGCATTTTGCCAACTTATCGGGCTGTCGATCGATAGACTGCTATTATTTGTTGGGCTGATATTGTTTAGCTGACGGATTGAAGGTGAGTCTGCTCATTCAGAACTAATTGGGATTGTGTTATATCGGTTGCATTAGTTGTCTCTAGTTATCGAATCTCTTTTTTCCCAAACTCACAATGGCAATAGAGAATTGAATAGCGGTTGGAATTATATGGTTCTAGCCCTCTTCAATCTTTTTTGGCTGTTTCAATGACCTGTAGTTAACTGACCTTTTTCTGCCAACAGCTAACTTTTCTTAGCATAGGCGTTGTTTGCGTGACCTGTTTCTAATTTGACTGACCCGTTTTTTCCCAATGGCGATGAGCCCACGATTACAACGGTGGAAAGGTTCAACTTACTAACTCCTTCTATGTGTATACGTGCTGAAGAAGATACCAACTTAATATCATCGAGTTGAAGTACAGCAGAAGTTTCCGTCAAAACTAGGAAATACCAAGAAATTTGAAAGCCTTTTGCATTTTCGAAAATTCGTTGAGCTCCCTTAAAATTTCCTTTGCTTCAACAGTCTAGAACAGTTTAGTGCTTGGACAAAGAGAACATGAAAAAGAAAGATCACGAAGAGGCTTCGAAACGTGTTAACTGCCGAAGTCGACGAATCTGGCCCAAAAATGAGTTGTTTTATAGTTATAGTTAGGATAACACCGTAACTATTCAATCAATGACTCAAAAATTCGTAACGAATGCGACCAGAGAAATAAAAAATACTGAACCCATTTGAGAGGAACTCACTGTCTTGCCACTCGTCAACCAAATTAAAAGGCTGCAACAGTGGACAATAGCTCGGACCAATACAAAACCTCCACATCGCGAAATCGCCGCACACGCGGCGAGCCCGATCGCCGCGTGCGGCGGCAGCCTGACCCCAGGAGGACAAACGCCACACACCCCTGTTGCCATCACGAATCTTAGTTTTTCCCATAAATGCAAATATATTTCACTTTTGAAATTTTGGCATCTTGGATAGCTTTCAGAGAAATGGTTTCTTTTAGAAAGTCATGCTTCTCGTGGTTGTCACTGATCGAATTCGGCTTCTGCAAAGTTCATGTCGGCCTAATGATAAGCAATCTCTGCCATATTGCTGGCTCAACAACGAATAAATTAATTTCTGACATAATCTGGTGCAACAGGAAAAGTTTATGACTGAGAAAGCTCACACCAAAGATTTCCAAGCGTACCCCTTACAATGTCGCAAATTTGGTGACTCATGAATATGATACCGATGGATCTCAAGCTTTGAAGGTGGCCGTAATACACGCCTCCAGATTGCGACTTACCATTAGATAGATAGATGAAAACTTCGTCGGCAGATCAGATCACGGTGATGTTATTCTCCATGTTTGATTCCAATTACAACGGATGAGAGTGATAATTTTTGTTTCTTCAGTGTCGCACCATAACAAAAGCTAGTTTGTTAGTTTTTTATACTGAATTTGAGTGCCCCTCCAGTAGAGCAAAGTCATCATATTAGAGTAAAGGTAAAGGATACAGCATACGGCATTAATGAGTCTCGTTTTGGGATGCGCCACGCATTCTACTCCCGTTCAGTATCGTAGTGGTAGTTTGGATGCGATTTGACCTCTGCAAAGACTTGCGGGGGCCAGCCGATGTCAAAGCCGGTATTTTCAGCTTTCCATACGCTCACCGACCCTGGAGGCATGAAAGGCTTAGTTGACCCGGACCATGCACGATCCAGGATTTGATCCATGGAGCGCACGCGTGGCAAGCAGCGTCACCTATTCCTTCGTTCTGGCAAATCTAGTAGTCATGGAGAATGTAGCGTGTATTTTAGGTAATTTTATTGTAATTGTTTACTACACAGGTAAACCCGTGTGGAAAAAATCATAAATTAAAGGAGTGAGAATCTTCGAAAACAATCGAACAAATGCTATGATGCCAAGGTTTCCCATGATTTCGATCTTGCCCGCACCCACCAAGTTTTTTTTCATTTATTCCATTTTTATTCCATTTTTTGACCAACTGGTTGGTAGCAAACTCGCTTGAGAGCATTAGAAATGAGATCTTGATATTCGCTGTTTGATATTCACACATAATCCTGTAGATCCTATGCTCATACAAAGGTGCGAAGAGTTCGAAATGAGAGTTTGGTGCATGGCTCATCTAAAAAGGCACAATCACTGTTAATTTTTTTTCATGTTTCGAAAATGCTTGACATAGTTTTGCGCTTCTGTGTACTTCTTTACGTTTTCTGAGCGCTATTGTATAAATGATTGTTTCAGGTATAGAGGATTTCAAGCTGTTGGTTATGGCAACTGTCCGTGTTTGCTAACTTTTGAGGACGAATCACACCGTAAAGTCTATGGACTGAATTTTGCCTGTGTTGATGAAGCACGAGACTTCAAAGGGCATCTAGATAAACGTCACGAACAAGAAGGCAAATCAAGTGAGTCGTCATTTTATTAATCTTGTTAATCATTCTATTCTCTGGAATTTATTTGAAGAAAGCTCTGAAATTTTCCGTTCAAGAATTTTGTTGACAGTTCTGTCGAAGCGTAGCGCAGGCGGTCGATCTGATTTTTTTCGAAATAAATCCTAACGGAGCGTGCTCCCCCTCTTGCGTCGTTTTTCGCTGCGACGGTCGGTCTTATGGCCAACTGCTCGTGCAGTCTATGCTCCGCCTCCTTGTGGAGCTGGTTTGTGCCTTCACCCGCTCAGCCTCCTTCATATAATCACCTTACAAGCTGTAACCAGTTTGCTAATGATGTCATTACCTATGATTTGCTGAGCATCGCTACTGAAGGCTACCTGTCTGACATTGTTGCTTGCTATGTGGATGGTCGTCAGCGAAGATACATTTGGTCGAGTGCACTTCAGTTATAGAGATCTGCCTAGTTCGCCGAGGCGAATACCAGCCAGTACTTCTGCTATGGTCAGCACTCCTCAGCGTTATTCTCGAGGATGTCTTCGCTTTCCAAACCCGGGCCTCCTTTCGCCCCGTCAATCTCCACTGTATTCCACTACTAAATATGAAGATGAGCACTACGACAATGTAACACCCGAGCCACCTTGGCAAGTCGGTGTCGAAGTTCGATATGATGATCATGCTCATCGTTCATCAGGATCTACCTCATCTTCTGATTATCAAGCACCATCACGTTTACTGTCCTCGAGCATCGGTCGTCATTCGTCTTTAGGGAAGGGATTTTACTACTATTCTCAATATGATCCTGCCAGCCGCACTAATGGCTTTGCTCGGCCAATTGAACACGGAGGCTATTATCACGTTTCACCGGTTCCTGTTTCCTATGGAGAATATGTTGTTTCATGCGTCCCAACTTCTTCAGAAATAGATCACTATGGATCATATTCGCCGCGAACATCTCCTCTTGAAAAAACTGCCCCACGAAGAGTCTCAAAAGGGAAAAGAGTGTCGTACGCCGTGTCGCGCGACTCAGCTGGAACGTCAAATGGGGTAAAAAGTCAGGGATCTGTTGTCAACATCCCTACTCCAGATTACGCTTCTTCCGACTGTGCCTCCCTGATAACTCGCAGCGGCAGTTCGACACCAAGTGGCGAGATAACTCAACAGGTATGGAGTGAATAATGGTTGGCTCACTTGTGTTTATGTGATGGCTTTGTTCTCGCTTCCTTCCTCAGTTGCTCTTGAATTCCTCTTTTGCCTTGATTTTTTTTCCTGTTCTGAACGAATCGTACTATTGTGAGAGGGGGTGACCGTGCGCTGCAAGTGCACCACTCAGCGCTCAAGTATTTTATGAGAGACTCACGTCCACGTTAGTGGACTTTTGACATGTTCGCGCTATTGTTTGTGATAGCAAGTGTTGGGCAATGTTTGTATGAACTCCAAATACAGGTGCTTTTGGAAGAATTGTTAATAACCTAAGTTTTCCTTTCTGAGATGTGGTTGAGGTCTTGTTCTTCACACATAATAGGCAAAGGGGAAATCTGGTTGATTTAAAAGTAAAAAAAGTTCTGAGGTCATAAACGAATCAACGGTCGCAAAAGATATTAACTAGTGGGAGGGTTCCCAAATTGTTAATGTTTTTTTCGTCTAATTTACAAGGAACTACGATTTGTAAGGTCAAGAAGTTACGCAATGACCTTGAACCTCACAGATAAAATGTACAGCGAGTCCTACTTCTCCGTTTTGGGTTTGCCTTTGCCTCCCATCTATCTTTTTAAAATTTCTAATCGAATAGATTTATGCATAGTTAGCGTGTACTAATTCCCACCGAGTGTTTCTTAAGTTGCTTTTATTGCTCTCTTTATTTTTTTTATTGAAGCAGTAGTGTGATATAATTCTACACGCGACGTTGAATTAGAATCTTCGCACTTGAATGAAGGTGCTGGTACTGTAAAAATCGAAGTCCGAAGGAAATTTGTTGGCCAAATCTCAATTAAAAGTCACCTTGACTTTATCAATGAATTGGAGGATTCTGTTGGGAAATCCAGAAACCTATCCTGCTCTGGTAAATATTGGGAAGGAGTGATGAGAACTGTTGCAGGAGTATAGACTAGTCCTTAATCCTCGGACACAGATTAGGTGGCAAATATTCCCGGCAGCTGGTTGCCCTGTTTTTCTTCTGCCACGAAAACTGACTAGTAGTCGACGTGCTGCCTCGGGCCCAATAGGTGTGGGACAGTTTCTTATATTGTGGGAGTTGTTGTGTAAAACAGGGTGATGAATGGATGAAAGCGAGAGTACTATACTGCCTCACAAAATTTACAAGTGTTTTGTGGAAGTGTGCCTGGATTGAGAGTCGCTTTCTAACCATAAGAGGAAAGCCGTTAGTATGGTGCAGATTTTCTCATCACATTGCATTATTATGTCTTTATTTTCGCCATGTTTAAGCCTATTTTTGTTCAAAAAGGCCACCATTGTGTCTGTGGTGTTTTGCACCTGTTTCCCGCGAGAGCTTGTGCCTAGGTTCTCAATAGCGCTGTTTTTGTAAGATTTGTTTTCGATTGGCAGCTTATTCAAGTGCTCTGTCGTACGTAGGTTCTCATGTTTCTTGGCAAAATTGATATCAGCAAATGAAAATCAAGTTCCTTGTATGCGAGCTTACAAACTGGTCCTCCACTCGCAAGCAGGACCAGCGGGGTGGCGCTGCGGTGCATGACATGGACACAAATATTGGCTAACGAGCTGTGCTGTTGTATAATGGGATAAGAAAGAGTGAACTGATTTTTATAGTGGTGCCGGGGTAATGATGAAATTGAAGAATTAAGCCAATTTTACGTCGAGCTTACAAGAGTTATTCATATGCTTGGCTTAGCGATTACAGATAGAACGAAATAGCGTCTTTAGCTGAGGAAGTTCAATGAGGGTGTTATAGATTTTTTCGAAATTTGAAGTTGTCGTAGACCGAAGATGCAACGCTGACGATAACCACACAGAAAAATTTACCCAAAGCAGAAATCATTCATTATGCGTTATTGTTCTTGGTGTGAATATTGAAAGGGAGCAGAAATCATCGCCTATTATGACGAAATCGCTCGAATTTGTTAGCCGTGTTTCTTTGGCTAGCCTTTCTACCGAATGTGCTCTAACACATGCTGTGATTTTACTGCAAATAAAAATTAGGTCATATAGATGGAAGTGAGCTGTATGTGCTCAGATTGATAATTTTCCTTTCAGCGGCAGCAAGGAATCCTTTGGCACCTACAGTGAACACTCCTTTTGTGCTGTCGTCGTCGAGTAGTGGCAGTACGCACTCTGCTCCTGTCCCTGTATCTGGCGGAGTTACCCCGGTTGGCACAATGGTGCATGCTGAGAAGGTTTCCACAACGGGAACGACTGGTGGATTCTTCTCTCGGAAAGATAAAAAGAAGAAGGAAAAACGGCCTCGTATACGGAAAGAAGACATCAGCAATCCTACGAACTTTCAGTGAGTTTCAGCTTTCACTCTTACAAGCTTTTTCTATGGTTTTGGTTTATGGATAAATACGATTTATTGGTTCCGATTCCGAGTAGACAAGTGGGAGGTACCTCGTCTTTTTTCACCACAATCACTGTTACCGGAGCCTCAGTTACATCTTCCTGGTGCTTGACTAGCATTTTGATCGTCATAACAGCACGGCCTCGTGTTTGCCAAGCAGATTATGGCCGCATCTCCGCGAAAGCATACCCCATAAATGCGAAAGGCTGGAGAACAAACAAGCGGGAAGTTGGCCCTCGATTTCAGTGGAAATAAGAGCCGGTATGATGTCATCATGGCAAAAGGGCCATTTTTGCGTTAGTTCTGCTCTATGGAAAAGTACGTTCAAACGCTTTCAAGGCTGCATTTCATTTACAGTAGAATAAAGTACAAAACATTGGTCAACCCTATGAGGGATGCGCCTTGCTTTCTAAATCCACTTGAGATCGTAGTGGCTTTTAAATGTGATTTATTCAATCCACAGACTGCGTAGGCCGTTCGTTTTACGAGAGATTACTTTCGTCCTTCCGAACAACGCAGAATTGAAGGCTTGCTTTGCGTGGATCGCGTAAGGTTCAAGTTTTGATCCTGAACTTTCGGCCTTGTTCCAGACCTTATTCTTAAAAATTCTTTCCTCATATTCATAGCAAGTTAATTGCTCTGTAGTAGGATTTCACGATAAGAACGAAGGTTGAAGAAGGGGAAACTCACCTAGTAGCAAACAGGCGGGTTCTCTAAGGGTGCGGACCGACACGCTATTCGCATCGAAAGGGATGTCCCCGGCGACCTGGCATAGCCTTCCCAGCGCAGTTGGCCCGGTACGCCCTGCCCTCGCGCGTCGTCTCGTGTCTGATAATGAGTCTATCCGTTCTCTATCAATTCACCAGAGATAGCATTAGCCTATAAGAGGGCAGCACTGTGGGCGTGGATCGCCAAGGCGCCAAGAGTGAGCCATGCTAGATCGCCGAGGTCAAATTTTTCGCTGCCGATTTCGTGTCATTCCGCACTCTCACAACCTGCCCTTCCTCCCACAAAGCAATTTTCCCTTCTTTGACCTTCGTTCTTATCATGGAAACCTCATTTAACACGAATATCACACCTGTGTGCTGCAAATAACGACTCGCGCAATTCTGCGGGCTCCATGTGCAGGCATCATCAAGTAGCGCTTAAGCTCGTTGGAAACTCCTCGCGATCCCTTTGTAGGGGTAACTATAGCCAAGCGCTGGTTAGGTGCCGTAGTTGAGAGCCTTGTTGAACCATGTTGCCGCGAAGGCAGCACACAACCCGCCAGGGAACCGATCCTGTGACCTCTCGTCTGGTAGCCCAGCACACTGCGGCTACTCTATTTCGTTTCATAACTCGGTCCAGAAAATCGTTTGGCAGATTTACAAAGAAGATTTGAGATCAGCGTCCAGAAACACATCTAATGATTTCTGTATTTTTGCAATATCCACTTCGACCCATCAGTTTCCTGGTTAGATCAGAGTATGAGCTCATTCCGAATTCTTATTCCAGTCGTTCTCCACATGATTCGAGTTTTATTTTTATTTATCTCGGCTGTCTTCGAGTGTCTTCGTTAACCAGACTTCAGCTGCTTTAGTGTGGGGCTTTATCACGTCGCTTTATATCACATCTTCAATTTGTTTCAGGCACAAAGCACATGTTGGCTGGGATCAGGATAATGGTTTCTCAAACAACATGTGTGATTCGGAACCACTGGATGAAAGCATCCAGTAAGTACCAAATGTTATTTTTTTAGAGTAAACACTTTTACTGTCAAATTTTGCAGAAATATAATTCGAGCTGCTGGTCAGGATCCAACGAGCATGAGCAGAAAGACTATCAAATTCGTTTACGACTTCATAGAGAATTATAAAGACGATAACGTGTAAGTCATTCAATTCAATGATAACAGTGAGTCTCAAACATTTCGAAGCATCTTTTGTGCAATGCGCTATTGCGGCCGATGTCACACATTGCGATCCAGCGTATCGCTAGCGATTGGGCTTTCCGCCAGCAGTCTATGTTGTAGGAGCGTTCCGCCAGCATTTCGTGTGGTTGAGAGTCGCTGGTGCATTGTTCGCACCCCTCAAATTGCAGCGAATCCGTGGATCCGCAAAGTCTGACCGCAGCTCTAGCTATCAGATGCGGAACTTAACTTGGACACGTTTTCACGTTGAAAAATGAACGAAGGATGAAAGTGCCTCCTTGTAGGCTTCAACATATAACGGTGTGCTCTTACATGTACATATCGAGGGGATCGCTACATTTTCCAGCTCTCCAACCCCAGCTCAGCCTTACAAGCCTCCTGCTCCTGTTGCACCACAGTGGAGTAGTCCTACTCCACCTCCACCACCTTCACGCACGGCATCTCATCAAGCTCCAGCACGTCCGCCACCTCCTCCACCGGCCTTAACTTCAGGGCGACCTATTGGTAGACCCTTACCGCTGGTACGTTTTCGCTTGTTTTCTTTCTGAGAGGTGCTGAAGCCATCTCTAATTTCACGAATTTTGTCCTAGCATTAACTAAGAATTAAGTTTGGTCACCATACTACTATCTGAAGTAGCCGCGAGTTATCAGAAGTAGTTGTCCTTGATGTGGGTTCTCTATTAGGACTTGAAAGAGATTGAAAGATGAGGTTTTTATGACCGCAATCATATTTCTAGTAATGGCAGTACAATTTTCACGTTAGCGGCAGCATTTCTATCCGATGTTTACTGTTTCGTTGTTCTTTGCATCTCGTTAAGCGTTGACATTGGAGATGTCTATCATTTCAGGATAGTGGTCCTCTTTCCATTTCTCTCTGATGCACATTTTCTCTATTTCGGAACTCGAGAAGAACGTCGAGTGCAGACCACACACCACAAGTGACGGTTGTAGAAAAGTCACGTTTTTTTGCCGTCGTCACTTGTGGTGTGTGGTCTGCACTCAACACTCTTCTCGTTTTCCGAAATAGATTCACCCATCCTATATGTGTACGAATTCATATGATCAAATGTGTTAAAAACATTTCTAAGTCATGGGACCTAGCACCCTA
>KZ345145.1:116938-130931 GCA_002352805.1 Teladorsagia circumcincta
AACTCCCTACCTACAACTTCCTTACGGACCACTTCACTCCTCGAATTCGTCATGACACTGTTGCTTTAAGCTTGTTGGAAACTCCTCGCAAACCCTTTGTCGGGGTAACTATAGCCAAGCGCTGGTCGAGTGACGTAATTGAGAGCCTTGTTCAACCATGTTGCCGCGAAGGCAAGTACAGTACGCGCCAGGGAACCGATCCTGCGACCTCTCGCTTGATAGCCCAGAACACTGCAGCTGCTCTATTTCGTTTTATAACTCGGTCCAGAAAATTGTTTGGCAAATTTGCAAAGAAGATTTGAGATCAGCGTCCAGAAACACATCTAATGATTTCTGTATTTTTGCAATCAATATCCACTTCGACCCATCATAGTTTCCTGGTTAGATCAGAGTATGAGCTCATTTGGAATTATTAGTCCAGTCGTTCTCTACATGATTCAAGTTTTATTTTTATTTATCTCGGCTGTCTTCGAGTGTCTTCGTAAACCAGACTTCAGCTACTTTAGTGTGGGGCTTTATCACGTCGCTTTATATCACATCTTCAATTTGTTTCAGGCACAAAGCACATGTTGGCTGGGATCAGGATAATGGTTTCTCAAACAACATGTGTGATTCGGAACCACTGGATGAAAGCATCCAGTGAGTAACAAATGTAATTATTCAGAGTAAAACACTTATAACTTATACTGTTAAATTTGCAGAAATATAATTCGAGCTGCTGGCCAGGATCCAACCAGCATGAGTAGAAAGACTATCAAATTCGTTTACGACTTCATAGAGAATTACAAAGACGATAACGTGTAAGTTGTAATTCAAAGATAACAGTGAGTCTCAAACATTTCGAAGCATCTTTTGTGCAATGCGCTATTGAGGCCGATGTCACACAGTGCGATCCAGCGTATCGCTAGCGATTGGGCCTTCTGCAGCAATCTATGTGAGCGTTCCGCCAGCAATCCGTGCGGTTGAGCGTCGCTGGTGCATCGTTCGAACTGCTGGCGCATCGCTCGCACCCCTCTAATTGAAGCGAATCCGTGGATTTGCAAGCTACCAAATGTGGAACTTAACTTGGGCGCGTTTTCACTTTGAAAAATAAGCGAAGCATGAAAGTGCCTTCTTGTAGGCTTTAACATATAACGGTGTGCTCTTACATATACATATGGAGGAGATATCGCTACATTTTTCAGCTCTCCAACCCCAGCTCAGCCTTACAAGCCTCCTGCTCCTGTTGCACCACAGTGGAGTAGTCCCACTCCACCTCCACCACCTTCACGCACGGCATCTCATCAAGCTCCAGCACGTCCGCCACCTCCTCCACCGGCCTTAACTTCAGGGCGACCTATTGGTAGACCATTACCGCTGGTGCGTTTTCGCTTGTTTCCTTCCTGAGAGGTGCTGAAGCCATCTCGAATTTCACGAACTTTGTCCTTAACTAAAAATTGAGTTTGGTCACCATACTACCATCTGAAGTGTCCGCGATTTATCAGAAGTAGTTGCCCTTGATGTAGGTTCTCTATTAGGACTTGAAAGAGATTGAAAGATGAGGTTTATGATCGCAATTATATTTTTAGTAATTTCAGTACATATTCTTCGTTAGCGGCAGCATTTCTATCCGATGTCCACCGTTTCGTTGTTCTTTGCATTTCGTTAAGAGTAGATATTGGAGATGTCGATCCAGAAGAGTGGTCCTCTTTCCTTTTCTCTCTGATGCACATTTTCTCCATTTCGGATCTCGAGAAGAACGTCGAGTGCAGACAACACACCACAAGTGACGATGGCAAAAAAGCCACGTTTTTTTTGGCCGTCGTCACTTGTGGTGTGTGGTCTACACTCAACGCTCTTCTCGTTCTCCGAAATAGAGTATAAGTAATTCGCGGTGGCAAAACGACTGCGTTAGCACAGAAGAACCCTTTGAATATTTATTCAAGAACGAAGAAGCGTGTTTGCACTTGTGTAAAGTTCTAAGTGAAACAAGTCCAAATAGTGGAAATCTTACGTCTCTTACTGTACTTCTGCTTCTCGTACATGCTATATATGTATGAATTCATGTGATCAAATGCGTTAAGAAAAAATTTAAGTCATGGCATCTAGCGCCTATCCAGATACCAGAAAAGTGAATGCGAAAATTTGAGGTGCCTGGCGGTGATGTTAGCCGTCCTATGGGAGTTCCACCACCACCTCCACCACCGCCACCATCGGTCGGAAATACAAGTGCTCCACCTCCTCCTCCACCACCACCGCCACCAATGGCCAATCGTCAGTTTTGCCTCAGATCTTTGGTTTTTATAACGATTCCGCAACACTGCAACATTTTCAGCTGTAACACATTCCGCTCCACCAGCTCCACCTCCTCCTCCATCAATGTCTTCCGAAGGTGGAAGGGGAAATCTCTTGGCGGTTAGTACAATTATCGTTCATTAGCATGATATTGAAGATCACTGATTAGGGGCAGCATAAAAGTCTGAAGTTTCAGGAAATCCAAGCTGGTAAGCAACTGCGTAGTGTTGCAGCGCAAGGTTCGCCCAATGCAGGGAACGAAAAGGGTGCTGGAGATACACGGGGCAATGTCATGGCCCAGATACGACAGGGCGCTCAACTGAAACATGTTCGTTACTATGCTAACGTAAATGGGATATTTTAAAATTCAAAAAAAAATGTTTAGGTCGACACGACAGCGGAACAAGAAAAGAGGCGTTCTGAGAACACTTCAGCTGATATGGGTGGCATAGCCGGTGCTCTTGCCAAAGCTCTAGAGGAGCGTCGAATGAATATGGCTTTAGATGATTCAAGCGAGGAAGAAGGTTAGTTTTCAACTGTCGTCATATTGGCTGTATGCAACTGCAGTTCGGTCCGCCGTCGAGCTGCCATCGTTTTCGTGGAACAATTTAAGTGTTCATCATTTTTCGATTGACCATGGAAACTTGCGGCGTCAATCGTAATAGTGTGTGTCTGCGAGTTAATGTTCTCGTGTTTCTTTGATGTTATAGTTTTAGAATCTGACGACAAAAACGAATGGTCTGACTAGAGGATGCAGCAATCGTTCCTAGAAGACCAAAAGGCGATAGAATGGGTCCCTGCATAATTTTTTTGGTTTGATTTTCATTTGATTGCTGGCGATTCGAGAGCTTCTTACACATTCGGTGAACATAGATTGTCTGTCGCTTTTTACAATGTAAATCTTTTGTGCATTACGTATTCATTACTGTGATAACATACCTTATTTGTGATTCATTTAATTAAGATCGGTTTTAGTGTCAACTCATTAATTTGCTTTCATAAAATGTATTGTTGTGTAGTGTAGTTGAATTTTGTTAATCCACTGAAAATATTGTTTTGCTCAACTGACGTCGTGCTAGTTGTACAACTTCCCTCTTGTCACTTGAATCGAACAAGCTTTACAAGCAAATCTTGAAGAATACAGTGCGATAAAGTTTTTATGACCGTGTAGAGAATTTTTCCGTGAACAGTAAGCTGAGACTCTGTGCGCACATATTTGCTGGAAAGTGACTTGCAAGTACATTTTCGAAAACCTGGAAACGGGCCTTGAAACATCCTGTCTAGGCATTTTTGTGGTTCTGACGGCGGTTTCTTCCCGTGATTCGGCATCCCTATGCCATCACTGTGCCAGCTGTGTGATATCCAATTTGAAACGTCCTTGGTGAGCTCGGCATGCATTCATATTTTCAGATGCTCATGTGTTAGGGGGGACTTGAAGAGAGTGAGCCGCTAAGGCTGGTGTCAGACTCCGTGACACGTCATAGGTTCGCGCGATTCGCGAGATTCGCGCGAGGGATCACAGAAATCGCAAAGCCCGACCAATGCTGCAAGGTGCTCTCCAATCCCTCCGCCATTTCTGCTTGGTGGTGATGGCTGAATGACGACTGTTCATGATTCTTCTTGTTTCATATGCAGTGTTCAAATGTCCAGATGGGGCATTCACGGTTCTTGTGACGCGCTAATCTCGCGAATCGCGCGAAACCTGCGACAGATCACGGACTTTGTCATCAGCCTTATAGAACCTGGGACCAAGCCTTAGGATTATGGAGGAATAAGTGAGCACATTTGTTCTCCGTGGCGTTACTACCCTCTCCTGGGCTTATTGTTAGCCCTAGTGTCACCAACCAGCGGTTTTTGATGCCCTGTTTTGAATGTCCCTCGTAAGGGTATTAGCGCCTATTTTTTTTCTAAATTGGTGTTCATAGCTCACGTTTTGCGAGATTTGAAAATCACCCTGAAAGGATGTACCTTGATGAAGTGTTGATCTGAAGATTCGTTCACACGATGGAAAGAGGCAATGACCATCGCGCGATGGTCATTGCTTGCCGATCGCGCGACTGCAATCGCGTGTCCGTCGCTGAGTATGACGTCAGTCTGACGGAACTGTCGCAATTGGGTCCCTCGAAAAAAGTGCCTTGCTATCGCGTAATCGCAGCTGCTACGCCATGGCTTTTTCGAGCTTTTGTGAAAGATCGATATTGGTGGTCTGTAGCATTGTGAGGTGTACAGCGAAATAAAAAGAAACACATTTCGATTTGCTGCTGAGTGCAAATAGATTTCGAAATGTGAGGCTGAACGCTCCTCCTCATCTCTCCTTCATTTCACTGCTCCTTACAGCTCCTTGTTCATAGCTCATGATTTAAGTGATTATGCGATTGAGCAATTCGACGAATTCAGCGACTATCCTATAAGGAATGTATGCGTATCGACTGAAATACCGTCGATGTATCGCAGTCAAGCAGTCAATCCGATCAATGTGCACCTAGTCCTTTAAGCGTAATCATTGAATCGCTCAATCGCATAATCACCGAATTTTCTGATCGATACTAGTGGTTTACTATCAGCATATTCGCTAAATCGCGCAAATCGCGAGCTATGAAGAGGGCTTTACGCGGAGCTAAATGAGGTAGGAAGCACTATTGGCTGAGTTAAAGATCATGTTTATCAATCGATTCTCCATCTATCGGTATCTTGCGTAATGCAATCATGGTTGTTACTACTGATGAAGGCTGCTTCATAAAATAGTTCCTCATGGATTTTCTGAGTCTGCCTGGGAAGTTTGAAGCAGAGCCACAGTTTTCCATGATTGCTCCCGTGATGACGTTCTCATTCTTTCGCTGGTGGCCTTGTCCTAGTGATCAAGAAGATCGCGACTGCATAGCTGCACGGCTTCGGCAGTTGCACTTTTCTTTCTTACGTGATTCCAATCTGATAACTGTATATTAAAAATTTTACGTATGCGATTACATCTCTTTTTGCGCTGACCATGTCACATGTGAGGTTCAATAATTCGGTGTTTATCTCCAGAGTTACTTGTGTGTCATTCAAAAGAGGACATCTATGAGTATAGAAGTGACTACTTCTTTGTCATATCCTTTTTTTTTGCTTGAAAAAAAAAACTTGGCACTTGTTTTTTTTCAAAACAATGGCTAACCGAACTTCGTGAGGGCACGTGAATGTTCTCCGAAATTAGGAGCTGAATTTAGCTCTCACAGTACGGCAGGCTTTCGTAAACAAAAATCGACTAACACCAAACCGTGCATTGGCTTGGCGAGAAGGAAAAACAGTGATCTTATGAAGTTATTATACTTCATTACAACCGAGCTGGCTTTGAATTTTATGAAAAAAATCACCAGCAAAGTGCGAGACCAGACCAAAGACCTTTGACTTCTCCGCCGAAAAGATGTGCATGTAGATCAAGAGATTGTCACATGTAAGTGCTGCTTATCCAAGTGAATGCGATTTTTTTGAAAGAAAACGATACCGGGACTACCGTTGAGAGTCCAGGTTTGGCTGCGCACAGTTTCTACAATCGATATGAATATCGAGCCTCTGCGTTAGGAATGGCAAAGCCTGACACAGTGAGATAGTACCCATCTCTTGCCATGAGGTGTCAAACTGTTGCTATTCCAACAAGTCTTGTGTGCATCTTAAAGCGACACTCATAGTGCAACAACCTAATAGTTTAGTCAGGGCGACCGCATGGCGCACAATATGTATAGAGGCATAACGGTCATGCGATCGTCCGACACATGCGGTCGCTGCGATCGCATGGTCAGTACTTTCTATCCCATACCCGAGTGCGCTATTGGACAACCCGTCCGGCTGAACTACAAACGCGGCTCATAGGTTAGCAGTTCAGTCGGACGTGCGTGTGGAGGTTTGTGGCTTATGCTTGAGCTCAGGCATAAACCTACCACAGTTCTTGGGCGTTAGTCGGGTGCATCTGTAGGTGAATGTTGTATGCTCGGTAAGGTAGTACAAGTTAGCAGTCGGTGGACTAAACGAAGTAAAAGTGACTTGTCACATGGAAATTGCCTAAGGAAAGTGAGAGAGGCGAATGCTCAATGATCTAGCCTTTCACAATCTTCAAGGAATTATGTTTAGGAGTTGGAAGTTCACGAACTTTCTCTCAGTCATCATATCAAGCTTGAAGCGTCTGCACCAACTAGTCACGTTTGTCCTCCTTGTAATATTACGTGTTCGTCGCTTGGAGAATATTCAAAGGTATGCGCTCTAATACTGATACAATCCTTACTTAGAGTTCAAGTCATGGTTCAGTGTGAACTCAGAGGTTACTACGCTTGCATATTTATATCATGCTTTGTTTTGTTTTTCCAAAGTGAAACTCTTCAGCACGTTGACTCCTTGGAGCACCGCAAAAGGCGTGATCGAATGAGAGCAATCATCGATACGATGGATGCTGGCATTGAACCAAATGTACTCCTATTCCTTTATCTTTTCTCTCTCCTTTATCCTTCTAGTCGTTTTATTCATTGTTTCTTACCACTCAAGCGAATATCTTATACAAGTTGAATGAAAGAATTTTTCAGAATGACAATCGAGGGTCGCGACAAGATCACGGCTATCCTACTCGGGCTCCCAATTATCTCGAACCAACGTTGCCCTTCATGCGTAATGGCGCTAACAGGTTATTTGGAATACATCTGTTTTAATATTTTTTAGGGCTCAAGATTTGTGTTTGGTTAATTTTCTAATCTTATGAGTGTTTTGGTTCTCCTCGTTCCTGTTTTGCGAAGTGGGTTAGTTGGACATTTCATTATTGTTTGGGAATGGCTGACAATTAAGACAACTAGTTTCCTTTCATTATTCAGCCCATTCCTTTACCTTATCCGAACCTTTCCTTTACCTTGTCCTAAAAGGGGAACACTGGTGGGTAACCCCCGCGACAGAGTGAACACTCAAATTCAGTGCCTAGTTTCGGTCGATACTTCATATGATTGTTTGTTGCTGACATTATTGCTGATTGAGAAGCGAGACATGTTATCAGGCCTCACAGTGGTGCATAGTTTGCTTCCTTCCCAACTATTTTACTTGTTGATAATCTCCGAAAAATGACGGTAGGCGCCGCAATGTTATTTCTAAAACTACCGGCCTAAGTTCCTGATGAGGGCGATCACTTCTGACACTGTTACAGTACTATTTACTTGATTAAGGATATACCTTGAACCAGCCTATGCCCTGATAGAACCTTGGGAAAAATCTGACCCTTATCACATAGTTTTGTTACTTCGACCTCTCTTGTCCTAATATACATTGGGCGAAGGGTTTGAGGATCATCTACTGCTGTAAGACAACTTTAGAGTGAAGTGAGCAATATGACCGAGCAGCGATTTATCATTATTTAGGCGAACATTTCCGGCTCCCAATCGAGGATCGCGGGGTCACCACCCGCAAGCTCAATATCGAGAAGAGCCTTCTCAGTTTTCATATAGGGATCGCCCAAATGAGTTTAGAGACGATTTTTACTACTATTCTCAGGTAGACATGGAAAATACATCTTTTAGAGTTCTGCTCTATGTCTGTAGATTTAAAATCGATCCCGCATCTAAATTATTCAGCCTGGCAACTCAAACAATCATATGGGAAACCATGTGGACTACGGGCTTGCTTGGAACAATTATCATTTTCCCAATTCTATTCCTCCTCCCCACTCTGCGCCCACACAGTTTTGTCATCCTTATTATATGGGCAACACTGATTCATACGAGAACGATGCCGTTGAACGTCAAAGGTATCAGTGCTTCTAACATTTTGTAACATTGTACATTGACTACTTTTGAGGTTGAGCTTTTTCAGTGAAGTACGAGGATCGAATGTGTGGTCCGAAAGGAGAGATGGTCGTGAAGGCGCAGACGTTTCTCAGCCCTCTGTAGATCCGTCGCGTCCTAATACGCAAAACGATGGGAATGCAGAGCGTCGTACCTCCCGACCGAAGAAGGGACTTTTTGCCAAGTTAAAAGCGAAGAAGGACAAGGCTAAGGTGTGTCCTGCAGTGTAATTCCATGTTTTTCTGTGCTATTCAGTCGCGGCTTTTGAACTTTACTTTTAGGAGTCGACATCTAAAAGTTCTGCAGAAAGTAAAGGGTCAGAGAAAAAGGATAAAAAAGGAAAGAAGAAGAAGTCTGTGAGTCAGTCGCCTTCTGTATCATCGAAATGTGAGTGCAAGAACGCAGGTTGTTCAAGTTTGTTCTTTATTAGACTCGAAACAAGTTCGGGGCTAGTCTATTCTATGAACTTTTTTTGACATTCTTTCAATCATTTCAGCTTCTGTCAGCGGAACGGCACAGCTCAAGCGTGCAGCTCCTTTGGGCGTCTCAATGAACGATAAGACTAAAAAGTTCGTTCTGTTCTACTTTGATGTTGTTAGATAAGTCTATTTTATTTTCAAGCTTAGTTATTGTGAAGTAGAATGTATGGGTAACTTGCGAACTACCATAGCCTATGTGATGACTGAGGACAATTAAGAAGCAATGTAACATTCTTTTGCTAGAAGCGCAAGCAGTCATCTCCCTGGAAGTGTTGTAGTTAATGAATCAAAACTCACACCATAGCCAAGAAACTTCACAAGAACGAATTTTTACAAAATTCAGTTGGTTACGTCCACTAGGTTCCTGTTTATGACTCGAATGTCGCGTTCTTACAGTCTAGCTTTCAGATGGGAATTAGTAGCAGTCAAAGGAAAGGCTTCTTATCTGAAAAATCGAAGTCAACGTTTGCTGAAAGATCGTATGAGCAAATACCGTCTGGTTGATAACAGAGGGTATGTTCCGTTGCGTGCCTTCATCAGTTCGCGTTGAAATAATGCACACAATTTAAGGATGGTGGTGGAAGATATGCATGAGGAGGAGCCAAGCACATCATCGAGTGTGCCTTCTCGGCCTCCTACTTCCAAAAATGACGCTCCACTATCTCACCTCACGTCTCACATATGGGGAACGGGCCCAGAAGCAATCCCGCAGTCGCAACGAAAAGATTTGGAAAAATCTCTGAATGCGTATGTTCATTCCGATTGTATGTGTATATTTTTTTACGCTCCGAAAAGCAAACATAAAAAATGCAACGAGTTCGAAAAAAAACACTATATAAACTTGTGCTGCATTTCACAAGCTATGGGGTACTGTGTTATAAGAACATAATTTTCAGTCGAGAACGTAGTAGCAAACTGGCATTACGAAAATGCGCTGAATCTCAAGTAGGTAGGAGGTTTTTACCCCGCAGCCCCATAGTGGCCTGATATTAGGTAGTTTGAGCAGCTTAATTATAGTATGCTCCCTTGAAGGAATCCTTCCCGGGAAATCCTTGCATTCTTTCCCACCATGAATGTGTCAGTTTTGATAGCTAGAGAAAACACACCAAGTTTCACGCAAGAAGACTCGGTTTTCGAAGAGAAATAAACTCACCAAAACATCCATGGACATTCGAAGGTAACGCGCCTAACCAAAGAGGGACATGGAAAGAATTGCACCTTAAGGCGATCACGTATCAGGCGACGCAGTGAAAGAATCCATTTGAAGCGTTCGACTTCGGAGGTTAGAGGTAAAGCAACCGATAGAATGTATGATGCAGTAGAACTGTGAGATGTTAATACAGTGGGTCAGAAAGTCAAAATAGTTCCTAGTACGGCGTTCAGAGAACCGACTGGAAACGTTCCTGGCAGCATTCGTGACAGATGTGCGGCGGGGATTTGAACGCGTGCCAGTCCCTCCGATTTTTCGAATTGTTTACCAAAACAGATGCGGTGTTTTGTTCTTCTCATTCTTATTGGGGGCGATGGTTCTCAAGCAGTGATTTATGGGTGATAGTGAATCATGACTTTTCCAGGAGGGATTCCTTCGAAGGCATGTTCCGATATAAATGGAGGGAGCTAGGTGTTCAAATATAAGTTATTGGTTGCTTAGTGATTTGAAGGTAAAGAAAAAGCAGTAAATGTTAGTAAAAAGTCCAAAATAAGATGCTCCTCTTTACCTGCTTACGAGCCAGGGCTGGGAAAAGGAAGTTCTTAGCAACTGTTGGTAGAAATCGTAGAGCACACGTGAAATGGGAGTGCTTGGGTTTGACAACTGATTTCCGATTATGGACGAGGCAGCCTCTAAGAGAAGGGTCGCTTGAGCATGATATATCGGAATCATGTCTACGAACATCATGCTTTAATTGATAGGCATTGTACTGAGAAGTTAGAAGATAGGGCACGTTCAAGTAGAGAACCTTTTTGAAATGAAAAATGGTCGGTGCTTCTTACTACGGGCGACAGTGGTGGGCGGAGTAGTCTCGGGGCGGGACGGTTTTCAGGTTTGGAACCTTACTGCGTTGTAACTATCTCACCATTCGCCGCGAGAGTACCACAACTCGCTTATCCTGCCGCATGGTTACTATTTTCAGCCACGAATATATTTTCCGACGCACATCCATTTTAACGTAATCACTGTCTTTAAATTATAAAATCATTTTAGCTCACTGGCTCCATCGGCGATCGCTCCTTGTGCTCCCCGCACCCCGTGTCTTCGACGAAGTCAGCCTTCTCAAGAAAGAGAAACGGGTTGGAATGATACTAGTAGTGGCTATGCTACAATGAATGGAGATTTACCGATGAGCACTCCGAAGAACTACGACAACGCAGTTCGTGCTTACGAAAATTGTCAGGGACTTCCCATTCCCGAGACGGTGGATGCGGTGGGTCATCAGAAATGGCAAGATGCTCCGCGCTAGTGATGTATTGTTATCTCTACTCTTTGAAAAATTTATTTCAGGTCCTAGACGAAGTCACTAGAAATGCTCGATGTATTCCATCAAATGTAGCGGTTAGTAGCTCTGCAATCCCCGTTGATGTTCACGACACATCTATTTCCTTATCAGGTAGATTGTTTGAAGTCCTCCTATGTGCTAAGTCGTTTTTTGTTACCCTTCCATTGTGCGAGTTATCACTATCGTATTTCTAAATGTTTTTTTATGTAGGTTATCGTGAAATTAGGTTTCTAGGTGGCATGTTCAACACTTTTGATGCGTAGTTTTTCTAAAACCAAATTTTAAGACGCGAAATCAGCATCTTTGATGTCTAGTGTTCTTCGTATACTCAGAACTTCTCTTGTCCCTGCCGGTATAGAAAAGTGCAGTTCGTTACGCTACTCAGAGTCCAAAGAGAGTAATTGTGAGGGTATAGCATGCGTTGAAGCTCTGAAGGAAGCATCACGGTTGATCAACAATTCTATAGCCCTGCAAAAAACGCAATCCGCAGAAAAAATCGGTGTGGTAAAGGACTGTTCTTCTTGTTGGCGAGAGATCTCTCGCTAAAGGCATTGACAGCACTTCATGTCCTTTCTTTGGAGTTTTTCGACGTCTTTAGCATTCACCCCCGCCCCACTCAACATCTTTACCGATCGTCGTACAAAGTATCAGATCGCAAAGATCACAAAGTGTGCTGTGTCCGGAACGTGTTGAAGGGAAATGCTGCGAATAAGCAAGAGAAACAAGGGCGTAAGCGAGTTGGATGTATTTGCGTGTGAAAAAGGAGAATGTGCCACTTTGCGATCGCTTGCTTAAAGCAACATTCTCAGAAGGGTTCTAAAAATTTGATGATAATGGTGAGGGATGATGCGCTAGCCCTAGTCAAGCACACATGAATAGAAGCTAACCAAAAAACTCACCTTCAAATGCCGCTAAGCGGAGAGAATCTTTGGGGACGGAGGAGGTGCGTACAGGCCCTGTACGCGCATCCTCTTTGCCGTCGTGGAGAGTGCGAGATTGGATGTGCAGGTATTCCATGTCGTTTCGGGACACCTGCCTAATTTGGGTCGACCCTTTAAAGCAACTTACGTGGTGCCTTGCGGCTACTTGGCCTTGCAGAAGAAGTGTGGCTTTGCTCGGATTGCTCGCAGTCACCTGACGACGCATTGCACCCCAATGGCAAATCCTGGCAAATAGCAAGGCATTGCTGGCTACTTATCAGCAATCGCGATTGGGGCGCATCTACGCGGACTGCTCGTCCACCCAATCCATCACTTCGATTCTGAGGGCGCTTGCATAGTCGGTCGGACGACAGCAACGATCGTAACTGTTGCATAGCATTGGATGCGTATCGATCGTGCAAACATGCGACACTTACGATCGTTGCTGTCGCATGTTTGCAGGATCGATACGCATTTAATGCTGTGCGACACTAACGATCGTTGCTTTCGTCCGACCGACTATGCAAGCGCCCTCGTCCGACCGACTATGCAAGCGCCCTGAGCCGAGGAGGGGGAGCCCCCGTTTTGAGGTCTCGTCGGCCTTTTTCTTCCCCTTTTTCATCATCATCAGTCAACTTCCTACCTATAACTCCGTTACCGATCGCATAACTCCACGAATTCGTTCTGAGACAGTAGCTCCAATGTCGGAGTCTACAGTCCATATCTCGAAATCAGATTGGGCGTGTCAATTGGTTTAGCGTAGAAGCCGCAGCAATCGATAGGAGCCGTGTGAATAGGCTGTTTGTAACGTTACTCCGCTGGATATCAGCAACGAATGTTGGAAGCAGCTCATCCGCGCAACCTTTCTCAAGTGCGGCGGCCGCCACGTTAAACCTATAAACACGCCTAATCTGACTTTGAGATATGGAGTATACATGAGCGGTTCTGTTTGTCGATTGCAAGTGTTTGTTTCTCAATTTTTGTAGACTTAGTATAGTGGTAGATGTTCTTATCATCCCGAGTCTCTCCCTTTTTCAACAAAAAGTCAGATTTTTTGGAGATATCTCGTATTGTTTTCGATTCAGAGCGCTGCTTAAATGTAAGGTCCTCAGTAGAATTCTTGTCGAAAAATCGATTTTGTGAGTGGGATAGAGTAGCCCACGAGTATCAAAGATGTACCGTTGTTCAAAAGTGCATGAGAACGGCGAAGGGCCTTACAAAGTGAACTTATGGCAACTACTCCTAACTTATGACGAGATGCCTCGCGCGCACCCCATGAAACGCAGCGTATTACGGCGTTGCGGCGAGTATGGTTCACTAGGACAGAACGCGGAGTTGCCGCTTTTCGCACGCGACAGGCCAGCGCTCCGAGCGCTTGCATAGTCGCTCGAACGACAGCAGCGATCGCTAGTGTCGCACAGCATTAGATGCGTATCGATCGCCAAAAGTGCGACAGCAGCGATCGTAAGTGTCGCATGTTTGCACGATCGATACGCATCTAATGCTGTGCGACACTAACGATCGCTGCTGTCGTTCGACCGACTATGCAAGCGCCCTCCCGCAGCGAAAACAGCTACAGTATGAGCGGCGCGCGACTGGAGCACACTATTTGCACTGGTTCTGAGTTGCGAGGAAAAGACTGATGATCACTAACAATGGAATGAAGTAATGGGCACTGGAAGTGGACCCTTGACTCGCAGTGAAGAAAGAGGTAGGTAACCTTTGCAGATATGGATGGTAGTGCTTTAAAAAGAGCTGAAGAATGGTTGAAGGACGACTGATGAGACTCACGACGGAGGATCTTCACGACAGAGATTTATAACGGATTGTTCACCAACAACTCATAGAATACCGCTTCAACGGCATTCCTGAGAGCGTGTAATACACTAAACGTTTTCTTAGTGTGGGAGAGTTGATGATCAGTGCATGTTTCAAGACAATGAGGTTCATTGTCTTGAAACATGCACTGATCATCAACTCTCTCACACTAATGAACTGCTAAACAACGCATGAAACGTGGAAATCCATGCACG
>KZ345145.1:136308-146809 GCA_002352805.1 Teladorsagia circumcincta
TTGTGCTACTGTCGGCTCCACTTCCCTTATGGCTTTCGTTCTTGACTCAGGTGAGATTATTTCTGTAACTATGGCTGGAATACACAAGACTGTACTCTAAATTGATCACATGGATCAAGTTTCGATCTCCTTTGAAGAATCGTCGATGTTGCTTGGTAACGTGCAGTGGGTAAAGCTGGTGTCTTAATTGGGGTCGGGGTATATACTGCTCATGGGACTCGGCCTGTTTGTAGCATTACTGGGTTACATTAGATGTGCATAAAGCAGACACCCCGTATCAAATTGATGGGGGTAACGACGACCGACAATGAAATTGGATTACATGAAATTCACTGCTTCAAATCGCATTGGAAAACCACGCGCCCTTCGAAAAGTCCCCCCGTTGCGACGCCGCGTAAGTTGTCGCACGCGACGGTGTGACGCGCTGACGATTCTGTTGACCGCTGTCCCTTTACACAATGTCTCATTATCTTTTTCTTGAAGTGAGGGAGAAGCGTGTTCGAACGAGTTGTCTGGACCGGCTGGCTCCATGGCCCCACTAACTTGCGCGTGTTGGAATTCGCCGCTGCGTCGTAATCAATGTTGCATGTCATGGAATGTGCACGAGGTATCTCGTACATGAGCTCACACTAACCGTCATTAGATCACTTTGTAAGGCCCTATTGCCATCGTTTCGAGTCGCGTCAACGGCGCAGCTGTGATACTCGCGGGCTACTCTGTCCTACCTGCGAATAGATTGTTGGACAAGACCTTCTCTGGAGTTGTTGCCTTAGCCAATTAGTTACGAGTGCTGTTCCAATATCATTAGTACATCTCGCGCTTGTGTACTACTCAAAGAGTCTCGGAAAGATCCCTGAACGATTCTGGTTGTTTACCCAAAAAAGTTTCACATAACTAGAGACATACTCGCAAAAGCGAGCCAAGAAAACCTTCCCTGTAACAACTGCGATCCATTGCATGCGAATAGGTGTAAAGAATCTCATCAATCGTTTGCTGCCATGGTAACGAAGTAAGATATTTACAACGTGGGTTTTCATAGGTTTTTGCTGCAGTTTTTTATGCATTTGAGCGTGCTCCTACGTTTTGCAAATTGTGAGCTCTCTTTGTGATTCCTTTTTGTGGAGAGTTATTTATTAAAGATTGTGTTCTTTCTGTAGGGAACATATGCTCGAGTAGTAGGTAGCAAAAAATATTGTATCGCGTGAATGAAGCGCTGTGATTCAAACGACGCGATCGTAACTCTACGAATTCATGTACCACGCCAACGTAAGGTATTGTTAAAATCCTTGTCTTGCAAATGAGATGCAAAGCTGCTCTTCGTGAGACAGTTCAATCGGGATTTGTGGGCAATAATTAAAATTAAACACACGGATTAACTCCTTAAGTCCTTACTTTAATTTTTCTTTAATTTTAACGAAATGTTGTTGTGATAGGCACAGGTTTGGCTCCCTGTGAAAGAATTGCTGATCACAAGTTTTGCTTCTGAGCGAAGATGTACGGAGATACTCAACGTACATTTGCTGCAGTTGAAGAGGTATAGGTTACCCTGTTCATTTGTCATTCGCAACGCGAGCTTAATTATCTTCTCATCCGCCCATTCTCAATGCTTTCTGAGCTTTTCTTGTGTGATGCGTGAAATCGTACTCAAGTAAAAAGTCGTAGCCAGGACATGAAAACAGCGCGGTTGTTGTAAAAAAAAGTATGAAAGGCTGAGCTTTGAATACACATAGGCTTCCACGGCACTTCTCAAATACTAATGGGATATCTACATTCAAATTTAAGCCAGTTTCTGGAAATGTTTAGTGCTATTTGCAAGATGCTCATTGCAACATATTATCCGCAGCTTGTACTTTGTTAATTCTTGACATTCTCTAGAGAGGGGCTCAGATGATGCATCCAATGGACTGCACATGAATGGGCAGGATTCTCTGGTGCAGCCTTTGCTCACAGATTTCTACCAGGTTCGTTATCACACAGATGTACTCTCTGTTTAAAACGAGAAGAGCGTCGGGTACAGGCCACACACCACAAGTGACAATGGCAAGAAGAGAATCCTCTTTCTTCTTGGACGTCGTCACTTGTAGTGTGTGGTCTGCACTCGAGGCTCTCCTCGTTCTTCGAAATAGTGTATAGTTACCAACTAAAGCGCGACCGCAGAACGTGAATTCCGAGGGCATGGTCGCAGAGTGAATTCACGGTGTAGCGCTGCTTGAGACGTTCAAATTTCTCTATAGGGCACCTCACTTTCCCTTGGTAGGGAGCTCTGAAGAGGCGGTGAAGATGCTGACTCCAGTGTAATCCTCCATCACATTTAATCCAACGACTTCCCAAATCATTTCACTTTAATGAATACTACTAGACTGACCAAAACTTCTAAAAATGTGATTCAACAGAGTCCAAACTTCTTAGGGAATGTTCAGAAGAAACCATCAGAAAACAGTTCACAATCTTCACTATATAAAAAAGGAACTGCGGCGCAAGTCAGTTTTTATCCTCCCAGGCAAGCCTGGTGCCAACTAACCGACCCCGAAAAAATGGAAGTCTCGGTTGGCCTGGGCGACGGACTACCCAGGATTTGATTCCCGGATCGCGCGCGTGGTAAGAAGCGCCACTTGCTACTGCATCTCTTCCGGCCTTTCCTTACTACAAATAAAACACTAAGTTAGGGTATGTTGATCGAAATTCGATTTACCAAAGCACCACCCGGAGTAGAAAAAAGTAGATCTGAGGTAAAGTGACGGATGGGGATCGAGTTGATGCGTTATTTTGTTTGAATATGAGACAAGAACTGCGATGAGGAACGTTAGTGGGAATTAAAAAAATTCTCCACCGGAAGTTCTTACCTTCTTTCTTGTTAGGAATATGTCAGTTGCGATCACTCAATAGACACACAAAATTTCATGAAGGAAGATCCAGTTAGCGAAGAGAAACAAACTAACGGAAACCAAACTCCATGGACGGTGGAAAGAAGTCGGGCAGAGACGGGCAGTACTCCGAGAGCCAAATGAAAGCGTATCAGCCGTCAGCATTTGTGACAGATGAACCGTGGAAACTTAAACGTGTTGCAGCCCTTCTAGCCGTTCGCATTGTTAACCAAAACAAAGATGATTCTTGTTCTTCTCGTTCTTATCGTGAACGATGGGTCGTAAGCCGATGAAGTGATCTATGGGTGAGACAGAATTATGATTTTTTCCGGGGAGAATTCCTTCGAAGCAAAACGTCATCGAAAACATTGAAATACCCCTTGCGAGGTCGGCCATAGTATTGGAGAGTCACAGCGCTGCGAGGAGAGGGAAGACGCGAGAGAGCCCTCCGTGCGTGAGAGGGCGCAACGTCACGTATGCCGCTATCGAAAAGGGTGGCAGCGGTCGCAGCGGTCAAGCGAAGGCATTAGCTCCCATGTCGCGTTTCTGAAATCGTGACAGTATCACCACCCTTCTGATTAGTGGTCCCACTACCTCGTTCAAGGAGGGCTCTAAGGGTCTAATCATGACCCGTGCCTTTAAAGAAGGAGAGAAAATGAATTGATGCTGGTGGCGCAGCGTTTCCGTGCTGGCGGAACCAAAATGCAAGATAAGTCGTGTAGGTCTAGCGATAACTGCGCGCGGTGAACCCCATCAAATGTGGATGCAAGGTCAACCGTCCGTTGGACAATGTCCAACGAGGGGGTCGTATTTCGCCGACCGAAAAGGGGGGGGGGTCGTATTCACATTGATCAACGTCGCAATACGCAGGTGAGAGGCATAACCTTCGAGTGCATCTCCAACTATTAATCACCAACAAGTGCATGGCGCACCTCAGAGCAGAAGAGTATACTGTAGAATGTCCGTATTTGACTGCTCACGTACACAAGTATGCTCTCGAGGAGAACCAATGTCTTCAAACTGGGCCTAACTTAGTATAAAGTGACCACTTGGGTACATTGATTGCTAGAGGCTTGAACTGAACAGAGCTGTGGCTCCATGGAAAAGCTCACCGGCGGCGCGGACGCGTGTTGATGACGTCACACCGGCGGCGAGGGAGCGAAGTTAGAAGTATGAATGAATCGAAATCGAAGGACGGGCCTGGTCCAATCAACTTCGACGTGATGTGTTTCTAAGGGTTTACACATGAAAGCCCCGACTTCCTCTACATTTCTGAAAAATTCCTTTTTCTAGTGCGAGCACAGGACCTGTACCTAACACAATAGTTTCGCACGCAGAACAATTGATTGAACAAGTTGGTATAGTGCCAGATACCCAGCACTATTTGAGCGAAGTGGCAGAGCGGCGCCGGCCACTGCTTGCCCTTCCCTCCAGCCTGCCGTAGCTTTGACGTCATTGACGACGAAAGTTAAAATTGAAGAAAGTTATAACAGTTGGAAGCCCAAAAACCTTCGTCCTGCAGAAAATCGGTCCGCCTCCCCCCCCCCAAAACTGTCCAACGGAGTGATTTTTTTTGACTCTCTGGGTTTTGAAAAGTTAAAATATTCATGAGAAGGCATTAATCTTCTAGTTTATTCATGGCGGACATTAGTTGCAAAAGATTGAATCTAAACACAGTTGTAATCATTGAAAGCCAAAAAAACCCGGTTGCGCACAAAAAGTGGTCCAACTGGGAGATTTTTTCATGAATTGAAACTTTTCGAAGCTTTGAGTGCTTTTTGGAAGGATAACGGAAGGAGAGCGCATTTTCTGAATTTTCACAAGGGATTCTCACAAGGGAAGGATCCCAGGTCGAAGTAGCCATTTGAAATGAGTTGTGCACTATTAGATGTATTTTTAAACGCTAATTTCGAATCTGCCCTCCAAATTTGCGGAACGATTCCCCTAACATAGTTATAAAGCGAGATAGTGCAGTGGCAGTGGCCTGGGCCGACGGGCAAGAGGCCGTGAGATCGACTTCTCGGTGAGTTCCAACTATTGCTTTTGCTGAAAACATTAATTAAGAGGCACTCACCATGCTAAGTCATCAGCGCTTGCCCATATTAAAGTGTAAAGAGTTAACGAGGAGTTGCGAACAAGTGTGCGCGCCATTGCAATGACCACTCCTGGTACCTCTAGCCTCGCGTAAGGGTCTTTCGTACCAAACGATGTCACATTCGTATTCAGCACGTCGTACTACCCCTTTCGACGAGTTTTGATCCAAATCCAAAATTTTGACCCGGCGTCGAAAATTTCGGTTGGTCATCTATCCATCACCCCCCTGACAGAATCCAATCATGCGATGGATTTAGACATTCAGTATACTTGCGAAAACACATATACGTAACTGTCCTACAAGCTCACGTTATCCGAATAATCACAATGTGTTTTTCCAAGTACACGCTCGCTGATAGGGATAATACTAATGACTGATTGTCGGCCAAGTTTTCGAAAATGTCGGCAAGTGTCATATTGGCCCCTAGAGATAGTTTTGAAATGGGTTTTTTGGATTGGATTTTTGGGGCCAGTCATTATTACTATATGTATCGAGGTGTTTCTACTTCCCTTCCGTGACGTAGAAACACTACAACATAAATAGCTAGTCGCAAAAATTATGACGAAAATAGTTGATGTTGAGGCGAACCCCTTTAAACACGTGACAGCGTCGTACACACTGCAAGCTTCAACTTTAAATAGTTCTCTATACTGCAAACAGGCGTAGTTATAAAGTGCAAAAACTCGGAGCTGAGCGAGATCCGAACCACGGTCCCACCAACACAAACAGCCAGCACCACCCCTCGGCCAAGCCGCTCCTGATCAGGTTGCTCTACCAGTCAGTCTACTAGAGAGCTTTCATTTGAAACCGCCTCTCCAACTCTGCTCAGAGAATCGTTCCGCAAATTTGGAAGACAGATTTGAGATCGGCGTTCGAAAACACATTCGTGGGTATAGGTTTCATTTCAAATGGCCACTTCGACTTAGGATCCTTCCCTTGTCAGTTCTCTATCCCATTACTCAAAGGGTGTTGAAGATACTGCACAAATTTGGTAGCTCTCTGAAACTACGGTCTCACAGATTACAAATTGACTTAGCGTTGAAAAATATTGAATGTTGTACAGAACTACTCATTTGAAAATTAGGAGTAAGCCTCGGTCTATCCGCGCTGGGCCGAGGAGGATTATGCACGGTACTGCAAAACGACACTACCACGCTCAATCTTGTGTAACGCTTGAAGTAATAGTACGGAGTGGTACGCGAACACATATAAATACCAAGTGTGAAGTGTTTGGGGGGATCGTATCGAAACTCGCTAAAAGGAGAGGGGTCATAAAATTTTTAAAATCGGTCCAAGGTGACGGTTGACCCTGGCTGGATGATCCCAACCGGAAATTGAAACGCACCCTAACTCCACAGGCGTTGTGCGTGTGAACAAATTGCTCATTCCATGGCATAACGGCATGCTAAGATTTCCGCTACGTCAATCGTCTCGTGTGCTTCGCGATGTTGCACTCGGTACTTCGATGCTTTGTGGTCGTGCTTTGATTCATTTCAGCAATTAATTAATGAGAGCATTTTTTTCTTTCGATGAGATAAGCAAGTGTCAATATCTCAAGTTATCACTGTGACTTAAAGATTACAATGTGCTATGGATACTGGCTGGCAGGTACGCACGATGAGCCTGCAGTCTTCGATCTGTTCTTCAGGTGAATGTTACAGATTATGCTGACCTGTGGGGGCGATCGGCACTCCCAATTTGATCTTCATCGCTCACGATGGGTATTTTATGGCACTTGTGAACTAGTTGTTCCCAACCTACACCAGTGGACTTCTTCTCACTTCTAGGAAACCGCCATATGTGTTTTAGGTTCGCAGTAGATCTTTTCAATCAAGTCTTGCGAGAATATTCTAACAAACAAAATGAATCTCGCCCGTGAAAACTACTAACGAGACTAAAAGTAGGAGAACTAAAGGTCACTTCCTCTCATGGTCAGGCGTGACGATTCAAATTGCTGCTTAGACCTACATACCTGATCTCCAGCAACTACGCTTTATAATGGGGTGAAGTCATACTCAAAAATTTCCTCGGAAGCAAAGCACCCCGGCAATTCAGAGTTACAGCCTTACTCTAAAGTATGCAGATTTTCTTTCTCACAACCAGCTATCGTACCTCCTGGCTTTAACGAAAATCCCTAGTTTTCGAACCTAAATCGTCCTGGCGGTAATATTCCGTTGCTGATGGTGAGATGCGCCACACGTTTTACTTCTATCCACAGTTTTGATATCATTCAAGTGTCGTAGTGTGAAAATGCTACTGAGGGGCAGTAATTGTGGTGAATGCATTGGAACCAACCCGCTGAATCTTGTCAGTGAGCAAGCAGGCCTGGAGCGACCATATTCACATCAACAACTTGGTGTTGGTCTCTTATGGTTAGTCAGTCTGTTTCCTTACTTTCAGAAAGAATCCATTTCATGGAGAGTTCACAATATTTGCTGGATTGGAGGATTGCCTTCGTTTCGTGGAGAGCTTCAAATTCAGTAGAAGTGGTTAGTTTACGTCAAGATAAAGTTATGAGTTAGGCATAAATGGGGAAAGATGTCATCTATGCTGGTTAGCAGCAGAAACCAGCCGGATAGTATGCCATAATTGCTGGCAAAATGTCACCGTTCTGCGGCATGAAATTCTCATACTCGGAAAACTCGTCCGGTTGCAGCTTCCCTTGAAGGTTATGCGAGATGCTACAGGCAGAGAGAGGGTTCCTGTATAAGGCCTCGTGGAGGGTTTCTTTCGCTGTTTCTTTCAGTTCCACTCAACAATGCACTCTCACATCCGTTATCGATCGAAGTTAACCCGCAAATCCGTCCCTGAGTTGTGCCTTCAAACATGATTTTCTTCATGATTCGATTGCTTTCAGATATTGAGTTCATCAGGAAACTTTTACCGGCAGAATGCAAACCCAGCTTTTTCGAATATTTGGCACAATTGGATTGCAGCAGTTTGAAGATCAAAGCTATCCCAGAAGGTTTTGTGAACTTCTTGATTTATGCATTTTCAGATCTTGTCTACATACATTTTCTGGGCGCTCATGTACGTGGAAGAGGGTGGGCATTTCCATAGAGGTAACCCAGGACATTAAAAATTGCGACAAGTATTTTATTTTGATGGAAGCGTTCACAAGTAAGACTTACCTCCACGTAGCGGCTCGTCGCTCCGCTCTCGGAGAGGGCATCTAAGCTTAAGCTTTGGAGGAAGTGAGTGTCAGGTTGGGATGATGCGTACAAATAACTTCAGTATCATTGTAACGCACAAAGCAGCGCTCTACGAGGACTGAACCCTATGGAGGGTAGAGATTTAGGAGTGCTGAAGCCATTTTTTTCGATGTTCTTTCCCTCAGATTTAGTTCTTGGCGCGCATTGAGCGACCACGTGGTCCCTGAAAAATTAGGATATTTTGCGGGTGATAGAACTTCGGGGTGGGTAAGCAATCTTTTCGAGCTGGACGGATAAGAAAAAGTTAGCTCGTCTCGGAGCCAGGGGCACCGTGCATCCGGCCGAACCAGACGGTTCGTAATTGCTGAGGCCACTGAATGAAATCGACATTGGTCTTAAACAGTGTTCGAAACGGACGAGCAGTGGGTTCAATCCCCTGATCTTGATTTCAACAATAACTTAACGAGGCTCAGTATGGCCGGCACTACAAGCCGTAACAAGGCTAAGAAGACCTTAAAATGCTTTGCGACTTCGTTGCCATTATGAGATCACTTCGCAACATTCATGGTTTCGCGCGTTTAAAATTTAAGTTAAACCGACGTAAGGTGAGATAATTCAATTGGGGAGAATTATCAACCAATGCATGGAGGAGAATTCTCAACCAATGCATGGAAGCTGACAGAACTTACCTAGTGTTATTAAGGCATATTAGCCGTTCTTCAATATATCCTCAAAAAGAAGTGAGACTATGGCGATAGATATTTCTGATCCGACTGACCACCTGCCAGCTTTACAGGCAGGGAAATTCTGCACGAATTTTTCGATTAGGACTGCGCTCGTTTGACCTAATGGTTTCATTGGTTGTACTAAAAAGTGGGTCCTCAACGTAAAGCACACGAAGCACCATTGGCCGTCTCGTAGAACCAAAGATTTCGGGGCCGATCCAGCACTGCATCCTGGGAGGCCATTTCGGAGTTGATGCAGTTGCGAACGTTTCGTTCACCCCTTGGGTGTCATTCCCTTGCTGAACATGAATGTGGTCAAACATTGGGAGTTGTAAACCCTTGTTGATAGAAGCCAAGCACTCCAGTCCCTCTTCGAATCGCAGTGGTGTTTAAATCGATATGGTATTCGCCCTCAGGGTTCAGTCTGGTATGAATTAACCGACCCCTGAGGAACGGGAGGCTAAGTTGGCCTGGGTAAGACACCATCTAGGTTTGACCTCGTATCGCGCGCGTGGGCAGTGGTACCACAAGCCTCTTCACCACCTCCCCTCTTTTCAAATAGGCAAGGTTAAAATTGATTGCAAACATGTTTTTGATCGTGAAGTGGTGAATTTTAATTTCTTAAGGCTCTGCCGTGTTCCCGAAAACTCCCTTGATAACTGTGGAAGGTCCTCTAGCCATCTGTCAGCTACTGGAAACGACTTTCCTCAATTTGGTCAACTACGCATCTTTAATGGCCACCAACGCCTCTCGGTTCAGACAGGTAGGCATTGCACGGTTGCATATTACACTTGATCTGCTGGCATGGCCTCAATATGTATTTTTTATGCAGGCTGCTGGCGAAAAAGCGCAAATGCTTGAGTTTGGACTACGCCGGGCTCAAGGGCCCAATGGCGGTCTCACTGCAAGCAAATATTCCTACATTGGAGGTATACCGTAGAAAAAAATGAAAGGAGAGATCACTTTCAAATTTTCTTATATTTCCAGGATTTGATGGAACAAGCAATGTTCTCGCCGGAAAGCTTTTTGGGATTCCTGTGAAGGGCACCCAGGCCCACAGTTTTGTGTGCTCGTTTTCATCGCCTGATGACTTAAAAGTTAGAACACTTCGAGATAGTCGCGGCTTGATAGAATATGATTTATATTCTCTTAGCGTGGAGAAAAGGAGCTGGATAATGGAAAAGGTGGTTTTATCCTGTCATTTTCGGTTTTCCATATTTTTTATTGCATTTCTCTAGCTTAATCTTTTTCCGAATTCTACTGCCAAATACGTACTACACTATCTCCTTTATAGCTGGAATGGGGAGTTGTCGAGTCGGAGGTCAGTAACGGCGAGCTGGCTGCGTTCGTCGCTTATGCGATTGCGTTTCCTAGCACAAATCTGTCGCTCATTGACACCTACGACGTACTCAGGTTGTTATTTATTTCTTCTCATGAAATGCACGAAACAGCTGTGATACAATCCGCGCTTCCCCATTTTTGAGACTTATGTTCTAGTTATCCAGATCACGAAACTGTGAGAACTATGCAGTTTGCCGGCTCAGAAAGTTGCGAATGAAATTCCAAAAAAAAAGATATATATACAGGGTGGCTGAAAAGTATAGGACGCGACTTTGACCGCCTGCTGGCTCTTGGCCGTGTAGTATTCTCAGATTGTTTTGAAAC
>KZ345145.1:147366-197241 GCA_002352805.1 Teladorsagia circumcincta
GAGCCCTTGACCCGATGAACTCCTCTATGTGAGGATGTTGTAGAGGAAGAACTCTTATGGCTTCACAAGCTCGGTGGGTGCTCTGAAGTTATCGCTTCAGAAGAGGTGGGACGACAACGCCGTTGGCTACCTGCGGCACAGTGCTGATTTTCTCGTTGGACGCCAGAAGCCCTTTCTCAAAACAGAGTGGTCAAATAAAAAGCACCTTCTGCATAAGTAGTCAAGTAGCTTAACTCTATCTTTGTGTGAAGTCGGTTTTCTGATCGAGTCTCTTTCTTGGCTATTACACACAAAAACATGGCGTCCTACACTTTTCAGCCACCCTGTATATATACAGTAGCGGTCAAAAGTTTAGAAACTTTTCTCTTTTCGATCTAACGCAGTCATTAGGCAACCAAAATGCCTCAATTTCACATATTATATACAAAATCAAGTGCGGAATACGATGCCGGGCAGAATTTCCCAAAACCGAGTCTCACTTTTGAAAAATACAATTTTTTCAAAAAATGACGCGTCAAAAGTTTGGAAACTCTGCAATTTCAAAACGAATTCAGCACAGTACCCCTCCAATCCGCATGAGAACTGAAAAAAATTGTTGAGTAATTGTGTAATTGTACGATGGCGTCGTTTTTCAGCAACACTGAATCATTTATAACATCCTTTTCGGGATCTGAAGTGGAATCCTACAGTTCGTTAGCTAAATCAAATTGTTCGGTGGCATTTTCGTTTGAAGGTGGATGGAACGATATGCGAGCTCTTCCCCATGGTGCACAACGCAGTTATATTTCCAACGTGACTTGTTTCCTTCATTACAGCATTTTTTTCCGAGTTTGTTAAGACGACAATGAGAAGGTAGGTCTGCCTCGGATCATTGTCTTGACAGAATACCGAAATTTCTCGGCCAGTTCTAGCCATCAAATGGTACCATTGCATTCTTTAGACTATCCTTAGATTAGGGCCAGCCCACATTTCGCTGGGTACTAAGAAGGGAGAAATCGCCTGATGGCCCAACACACCCTCGTCTACGACACTGCTCCACCATTTCCTGACCTCCGGAATCTGATACCTAAAATGAGGTTCCCGATTGACAAATCACTTCACGAAGTTCACAGCATCATTTTCAAGAAGGCAGAAATTCGATTCGTCGCTGAGCCCAATTTTGTACCTCTAGCCTTCCGTCCAGGTTCATCGCTTGTGGGCGGAAGCCAGTTGGGCCATCCTGCTCTAAAAGCCCAATTACGGCTCCTTGTTGGGACATCTTCCATAATATTCGCTAGGTCCTAGCGGACATGCAGCAGCACTTGTGCTTGTGATCGACTGAGAGAAAACTCGAAAAAGTCGTTTTTTGGTAGATGGTGACGGGGGACAGGACAGGCCGACCAGGCTTCAAAGTCTTAGAGAAAAGTCCAGTTTCTTTGTAAGATTGTTTTTGTAGCTGGGACGTTTTCTTTATGGTTGCTCGCTCTTATGTCCCTGAAAAAGATTCGATGACAGCGATTTTGTAGGGGATGAACTGATGAGAAACAAATTTTCTCCATATTTCGGACTGTGGGATCTAGAGAAACTTTTAAAATAAAAGTAAGGTTTTCCTTTCACGTGAATTCGTTTCAAAATTACGTAATACCTAATATTCTCACCAAAATTAACAAACACGTGCAAATACTGAGGAGAAGAAATTATAATAACGAGAAAAACAGAAAGTTTCCAAGCTTTTGACTCGCCAATTCTTAAAAAAAATCGTATTTTTCAATTATGGTTCAGAATTTTCGAAAATCGTGTTATGCATCGTATTTTGCTCTTAATTGTGTATATTATACGTAAATTTGAGACAAATTCGTTGTTTATTGGCTTCCCTAAATCAAAAATAAAAAAGTTTCCAAACTTTTGACCGCTACTGTATATAAGGTTATGTGGTGCGACTTCACAGTTGATCAAGAAAAATCGAAGAAAGGAAGCGTGCAGAATTTGTGAGATTCTTACAAAGGATACTTCGCTAGCTAGCTGAATTATTTTATAACTATTCACGACGTTCACAAATTTAGATTAACGATAGCGATACGGTGGGTTCTGGATGAGATCAGAGGGGTTGCAGGGATGTCAAATAGAGCACTAGCGAAAGAAAGGAAGGAATCCATTGATAACGCGCAAAATTGAACCCCTTGTTTGTACGATTATTTTCAACCATAAATGAGCGGGCGGAGCGGTTTTCTAATCTGGAGCCTCACAGCGCTTCAAATACCCCACTTTTTGCCGCGCATGCGTCACATCCTGCCTTCATGGCCGCTTGACTACTGAATACGATCGCGCAAATACTTTCCGGTTCTATCGTAACCTTGCTTCAAGAGCGGTGTCCCAAGTACATATTTTTCTTTCGAATTTTCTCGCTTTTTCGTTGAGCTGTTAGGTTTTCCATAAAAGGTGTGGATTTCAACCTGCTTCCGCCGTTCTCATAAGTGTCGCAACCATCACTGCTTTCCGAGCATCCTAACGGTTTGATAGAGTTTTGTGGAAATTTGCAACGCCATGTCCTCAATAGGGAGGAGCGCTCACTGTTTTTTCCAGGTCCACCGGAAGCTCAGATCTAAAATGCGGCTGTATGATGGTTATGCCGCATGCTAGTGTTCGCTAATGATAGTCTCAGTTGATTTCATCATTTCCAGGAGCGGGGTTATAAACTTCATTGCCGTGGCGTTGGCTTTATTCGAACTCGGATATAAGACCGTTGGTTGCCGGATAGACAGCGGTGATCTCTCCTATCTCTCGAAGGAAGTCCGAAGCCGGTTGCGGAAGGTGGCTGAGTTGTGAGTGCTTTTAGAAAAATAAACTAGGTTATCTGAGTGAAGTTTGATATAATTAGAAAAACCGACGCTCGAAGAAGCGTTCTTCTCGAGATAATCGTACCCAGCATCTGCTATGATCAGAATCGCGCGAACAAGTTCAAAGGGCCACATTAAAAACGTGATGCGGGTGAAACTAGGATAAACCGCCTTCCAATTCAGGGTTCTGTAACTTTTCTTAGCCAAGGTAAAAGTCGGTAACTTCCTCCTCCTGGGCCATTTACCACTGAGCACACCTCCAAGAAGCGGGATTTTCATTCGAGATGGACGAGATTTCACCTGGGATTAAATTCAAAGAGCATACTTGTGATTTAGGCACCATTTGCCATAGTCAGTCTAGTCTGTGTGTAAAATTTATGATGTCACCAAGTATAATGCTTTTCACAACTTGCATTCAGAGATCCATCCCTCGAATGGCTGGAGAAAATAACAATTGTCGCTTCAAATGACATTAACGAGGAGACAATTATGTCATTGAATGAGCAGTCGGTAAGCCGTTGCACTTGTTACTACAAATGTTCCTGGCCACACTTTTTAGCATGAAATCGATGCATATGGTGTCGGAACTCATCTTGTCACTTGCCAGAAGCAGCCGGCGCTTGGCTGTGTGTACAAAGTAAGTTGTGGTCGGGAGGTGCCAGATATCTCCTGTAGGATGTCCTCTTGATTGTAGAAATTGAAACACGGTCATTTTTCAGTTGGTTGCGCTATCGGGACATCCGAAAATCAAACTAAGTCAAGAGGTTTCAAAAATAACGATTCCTGGTCGAAAGAAGTGTTTCCGCCTGTATGGGAAAACCGGTTACGCTATACTGGACTTGTTGATGTTGGAAGATGAGGCGGAGCCCAAGGCGAACCAGCAAATTCTTTGCCGGCATCCTTTCCAGGTTTGTCTTGCAGACGCTTTTATTTCTGCTGAGAACCCTACAATCTTGGGCCGCGAAGAGGAAGTCCGTGTAGTCTTGTGGGAATAGTCCTCGTTTAGCAAGGTCTGTCAATTGATCACACGGTATAAGTAGTGATTCTACAGGGGCGCCAAAATTATACATAGCGACAAGGTTATAGCGAATCGCCTTGAACGAATCGTTTACAATTTTGAAGAACTTGAAATGTAGCAGTGTTTACTGTGCTTTTGAATTAAAAACATTCAGTGGATTTCGAAAATTCCTCCGCTGGCTCTGACGAAAGCCTTGACACGACGAGTATGCGTCTGGGAGCATGCACGATGGCACGGAAGTACGGCGCGTCGAGCTAGCCCCACGTCTTCTGAAGAGCCTTCTTCAGCTAATCATCGGATTCAGGTCCGAAGAGTAGGCCGGCCACTCGTCGAAGTTGATTACGTTCAGGAAAATTGACTTGGCATCACTGTTGCACCATGTCGGAGGTCCAAGAACGGTTTCGTAGTGAGAATCGGCCCAGGGTAACAGATTGTCCTTGTCTAAGTAATTTTCGCTGTTCACTTAACCCTTTCAGGGGCGAACCACAGCGGTGTATTGCCATCAGCATAATTCCAGCAGAACCACCACAGAAGCAGGATGAGAAGGAAGTACGGATTCGAAACAGCGTAGACACGGTCGTTCTGCTTGTAGACATTTTGCTCCATCGTGAAAACTTCTCATCCGTGAGAGAATTTTCAATGCTGCCCATCCGCAAATCCTCTGCGCACCTTCTTTGATCGCTTTCTCCTCACTTCTGGACGTCAGCGGGTTTTGAACACTCATTTCTCTTGTACCCCTTCAATCCCAGCTTGCATGTGATTCTTCCCATTGAAGTCTCCTTCATGTCCTTTTCTCGCGGCATTCGGCGGATATACCGCGCCGGTTCCCTCCGAATTCTCTCACCCACATTACCTTCCCCACATTACTCGTGGTGATCACGGAAGCACGCCTTCCTCTTCCGGATCGATTGCATTCAGTTCCTAGTTCCCTGTAGCGTTCGATGGACCTGTAGATGGCAGTGCGATGTACACCAAATCGCTGCTAGATTTCGCGTGCCGAAAGTCTTCAAAGGTGAAGATCGATGATTGCGGAGCGGTGGCAGGATGACTTAGCCATTGTGGCAATGATACGTTTCGGTGATCAAGTAGGTAAAGTATGGCCAGGTCAACTCAAAAAATGATAAGGGAAGCAAAGACGAAAACATTGCTTTTGGAAAGTGGTCCAAGTAGTGCGCGCATGTGCTGTCGCTAAATTTGGCGCATTCTGTAAATTGCTTTTGAGTCGTTTGTTGTGATGTTAAGGAATCGAAAAGGGCTCTAGTTGTGGCCAGTCGCGTCGAACCATTGCACGAAGTGTTCTGGTGTGATGGCAAAATAACGAAGGAGCTACCGGATCTGAAAACTATCAAGGTTGGCACAACTCGCTCGTGAGAATCTTTGTGTGCAATCTGCTCAATTATTTCTACAATTCTAGGCTCGGGTGAATACCTCGTTGGAAACTCTACGGAAGGATCATCGGCGTTACCTTAATCCAACTCCGTATAAGGTTCGAGCTTTTCGATCTATGCTTTCCGAAGTGTCGATCTGTTGTGTTCAGGTGTCGGTATCGGAGAAATTGTACGATTTTTTGCATTCACTCTGGCTACAGAATGCACCCATCGGGCAGCTCGAATAATTCATTTTTGTCTTCGGTTCTTCTGTAGAGTAGTGGTGCTTCTGAATACTAGTCATCAGAAATGTACAAGGATACAACTTTAAAGAATAGGAAATATAGTCTGTAACCAGTCGGAATTCATAACTCGCTTCTATGTAATCTTATGTTTCCCTCTATACTTGCATCTTGACCCATTCTCTTGCATCGGAGTCAATTTTGGCGTTAGGGTCAAAGTAGACATCAATATTTTCGCAGTGCTAACCGTACGTGAACCTTCCCACGACGTCGCGTTGTTCGATTTGTCAGCAGTGGTTTGCCCGTAACGGCTTCAACATCACTTCTTTTTTTACTAGATGCTTCTTTAGTTTCATGCTTTTTGTGTTTTGTTCGTCTACATGCTTCTTTAGTTTCATGCTTTTTGTGTTTTGTTCGTCTACATAGATCTTCCCATTTTTCTAGGCCGGAATCAGGTTGCCTGACTTGCCCCGGTGTGCCATAAACCTGATTCAGATAGTTTGTAGAAATAGTCTCTAATGGACCGTTTTCATGGCTTTTTAGTGTAAGGCATTTGAAACAGCGGTGCTGTACCGCTGCTCAGCTGCAGCAGCACTGGTTGATAACCATTTATCATTCTTGTCTATCCTTGTAGTACATACTGTACAGTAAGTTATTCGGATGGTCATTGCCTAATCTTTGCCACTCTCTTACTTACATTTCGCTGAACTGATGTCACTATTCTCGTCTACTGGTTTCCTTCATTGTACTGAATAACTTGCCGATTAGAAATTCCCTTCCAATAAACACTTGCCAGTATTTCGTTTCTTTTATTTCAGGGAAATCTAAAATGACTGAAGAACGGCTAGGTGAGTCCACGTGACGATTTGCAATTGATCGATTCGTTCACATTAAAATGGCTTCCGCACGTCTAGCCTGAACTAAAATTTCTCTTTTCTGGGACGGTAGCAAAGTACCCTTAACTCCCAATTAGAGGTGGTGATTAAGGGTTGCCATGGAAGAAGAAGCCAGAAAACCGCAAACTAACCTTAGATCGAACAGGAGGTCCGTAATCTATCTTCGAATAACAAAAACAAGAAAAGAAATCAAGAAAAAAAAGAAAAATAGGCTGCACAAAGCAGCCGAAGAATAGACGCTTCTTTTGACTCCTACTTATTGCAGCTGGTTAGAGAAAAAGAAGACCATTTGAATGAGGAGGCGCAGATACCACGTGTGCAACGTTGACTCTCCAGTAAAAAGTCCTTCGGAGTACTTTTTACTGAAGGGTCAACGAGGCTTACGTGGTACCTGCGCCTCCTCATTTAGATGGTCTTCCTTTTCTCTAACCAGCTGCAATAAGTAGGAGTTAAAAGAAGCGTCTATTCCTCGGCTGCTTTGTGCAGCCTATTTTTCTTTTTTTTTCTTGATTTCTTTTCTTGTTTTTGTTATTCGAAGATTACGGACCTCCTGTTCGATCTAAGGTTAGTTTGCGGTTTTCTGGCTTCTTCTTCCATGGTAATCCTTAATCACCACCTCTAATTGGGAATTGAGGGTACTTTGCTACCGTCCCTGGCAGTAATATGGAAAATTCTGGTCGTCGTGAACGTTGAATTTATTTCTGCTGAAAATTAAACATTATAACTTGGTCAGTCATGTCGTCATGATTTCGTTCATGCGGTCTTAATCCAGTTAATCGGTAGCGAGTTCAGTTAGGCACTTGTTTGGTCAGTTACTATTCTCATATTTTGGAAATTTTCATGTTTTCATGGTAGTGTCACTTCATGGGTACCGAATGTGAATCGCTTGAAGGCGGACTTTTCCATTAAGAGGCAACCCATTGGGGTCAAGGTAGAGGTGGTGAATGATACCGGGCAAGAAGAACCAAAAGAACCATGGGCATATAATAGTGCAAAATGGCCCAGCACCCAAGAATAGGTCCCTTCCTTTCCTGTTGATTTCCGCATTGATGCGACTATCGTCGGTGCTGCCCTCTTCAACGCTAACCCTCTCTTGCTAAGCTAGAGGCTTAGACAGCGAGAGTATAGATAGCGCCATGCCGATAGCGCCGCGGGAGGGCCATGCTAGATCGCCAGGGATATCCTTTGCAGCGAATTGCGTGCCGGTCCACACCTTTAGGGAGCTCGCCTGTCTTGTCTCTAGGTAAAAAAAACCCTTCTTCGACTTTGACCTTGTCATGGAATTATCCCTCAATGGGATTTCCTGAGTGGAAATGGTTATGCCAAGGAGTGGCGATGTGCATGTTTGCGACACGTCTTGCGCGTTGCAACTGCGCGGTACATGGAGCGTCCACTTAGCGTGCGTGCATTCACGATGAGGTATTAGGCGCCCTGATGCCTGGCGGGCACCAAGTAAACGTTCAAATTTTTACGATTTCCCTTGGGAGACGAGGGGTCGTAGAGATCTCGAAAGACTGCGAACAAGTCGGTCGACCCTGCTCTCACGCTCAGCGTCCGACCTGTCTCGTGCGATACACCGAGAAATTGGACGGTCAGCTCTCCGAATACTTCTGATTATGACCGTGCAATTTTTCGGTGTGCCGCACGAGATAGGTGCGTATCCCCGTGCCCTGACCCGGAGGCACGAACCCGTTTCTGCTTGGGCGGGGACATTTAGGCGCTGAGGGGCCAAGGCATTCGAAATCTGACAAGAATTTTTAATTGTGAACGTTTGTAAAAAAAAAACTTGCTTGGATCCCATGTAAAAACGAAGTGCTTCACCATGCGTTTCCTACCCTGTGGAAACTCAGCTTATCATAGCCGGCAAAACTATTGAGCCACGCTGAAGTGCATAAGGGTCAGACAGCAATAACTGGGATTGGCAGCTTGGTGGAATGATTGTATGTGCGACTGATCACTTTTTTGTATCTGACAAACAGGTCAGGATGTCTTGAAGTGAAGAGTTACCCTAGACACTATGAGCGCGGTTCAGGTGAATCAAATTGCTAGGACAGAAAGCGACTTTCCTGCTGCGGGAAGGAGTTGATCCCAAGAGGTGTGGAACTCCTGTAACGGAAGAAGATTCACGCTGTGAAGAGAAGAAACCGTTTTAATCTAGCCACCTCCAGCCAGGGGGTTGGAAAGTGTTATATATGGTTGGGGTAGCTTGCTTGTTTCTTTAGAAAATATTCAAACGTTTCATTGACGGTTTTGCTGAAAGAACGTAAACGTTTTGTGAAAAATCCAAAAATTGCTACTGGCGGTTAGGGATCGAATGAAGGGGTACCACGGTGGAAATCCAGTTGGAGGGGGCTACTCCATTGTGCCCTCCAATAATCAAGATAAGAATGTGAGCGCTAGTGACACGTAATCGATCATTTAAAGTGTTTTTCTGGTAGGTACTGGTGTAGTGTGGGAGTAATCGAGACGTGCTTTCACAGTTTGGCCGACAATGGTTCAAGGAAACGATCCTGAACCAGGGAAATAGAGAGTTTCACCTTGATCTAGGGTGGAGGAGCTCCGGGGTGGAAATGTGCCAGTTATTGGGCAGCTTGTCGGCAGCAGATGTGGAATGTAGGACACCAATCGCTCCTTATCAAAAGTGCGCCTCGAATGAGTCGTCCAAGTACGATCTTATCCTTATTCTTAGATAGCTCAAAGTAGTGCTCTCTAGTACTAAGGATAAGATACTAAGGAGTGACCCCCTCCAACTGGATTTTCAACGGTACCACCAAGGGGACCCCACTCATTGCAAAGCTATGGAGGTAATAATTACTACAAAGTACTCTATCATTCGATTGTTTAAGTGAACTATGAAGTACTTGTGAGAATCATTTTGTTGTTTCAGCGATCCTATCCGTATGGGATAAGACCGGAATATGCGAGCTGGCAGATGGACTGCACAAGGCCGGCCTCACTCTTGTGGCATCTGGTGGTACTGCCGTAACATTACGAGAGCATGGTTTGCCGGTGAAGTAGGCTCCTTTATACTTCTATTTTTAAATGCAAATGTACCACGACTTCAGAAAACCAGTATTACGTGTGTAATTCCATGCTCTTGAGGCATTCTAGGACAGAGTGCAGCAAGCCCCAACTAGGGATGGGTGCTCAAAGCTCTATGACTCTATGGATGATGCAACTCTCGTGGATAAGAATAGGGGAACCAGAGATGCAGAGTTTTGGGTGCCCTTTCCCTAGTTCGGGCTTGCTCCACCCGACCTCTGATGCCATATGTTGCATAGTCTGCATTAACGGCTTGCTAGGCTGCGAAAAGTGTGCGATACCTCTGAAGCAACGCTTTCACCACTAGAAAGTTTTTTGTCTGGTGTTGCTTTGAACGAGTGCTTCAGTTAATGGTGTTCATGGAAAAAAAATTATAATACTACCTGTTACCTATATATTTTTATCCTTTGTTTGGAGTTGATGTTAACACATGAGTGATTTTGCTACGTGCATTTTCAGAGATGTCTCCGAGATTACTAACTTCAAGGAAATGCTGGGTGGACGTGTGAAGACGCTGCATCCGGCAGTTCACGGTGGAATTCTTGCGAGGGACACCACGGAGGATTGTCAAGAAATGGAGGTGTGTGTACGCTTTACACCTTCTGTTCATTCGCGTGGAAACAGTAAAATACTTCAACTGGAATGGCGTTTCTCAGCGACCGCTTTCCGGTTCCAAGCAGATTTCTGAACTTATCCAACTACGCCGTTGAACACCCCCACGATCTCCTCACTTCTTCCTTTCCTGTTTCGAGCATTAGTTCTCTTCGGGAATTCTGGAAAATTCGTCTACTCTGGGAATTCTTAAAACACGCTTGCGACATGATAGTCTATGAATCTCCGCGAAGTAACCACTCTAACTCACCCTTAAAATGTCCAGGTACCCTGACACAAGGGGAAACAATCGCCGCATGCACGATTCACATACTTGCATAGCATCCTGCTCAGTCTTCGAGAGCGCTCCGTTTTTCTGTAGCTGATAAATTTGTGCTAAACAAGCGTAATTTGTGCTAAGAACGCAATCCACAGCTGAACACTGGTCAGTCGTGCAAGTTACTGTATTACTGGCTGATTTTGGAATCTTGATCCTCTTAACTTCGTTTGTTGATGATGTCAACAGTGTCGCCATACCTAGCTCCATCCACACTCCCAACTCCGCGCGCAGACGCGAAAGAGTTACCGTACTACCAGAAGCCGCTCCATTGAACCGCATCAATGTCTGCGCTCTCAAATGGGGCCATAGCTTCACGTTTGTATTATAAGCGGCTGAACCACTCTGTCCCCTACCCTCTCCCCCCTCCCCCAGAGTTATGTCATGCTGAGGCCTCTACCCTTCCCTTTGCCATTCGAAGCTGTCACCTGCTGCTCTTTAACCGTCTCCTCTAGCTGTTTGTGGCAGTGAACGTAAAGGAAAGTCCCAAAGGTAGGGCGAAACCCCACGGAATGGTCATCAAAGCCAGATCGGGGAAACGGGTATCTGACACGGTTGAAACTGTGCAGATTCCAGAAAATTTTCGAACTTTTCTAAGTATTGCACTTTTTCTCGATTTGCCATGGGGAAAATTCCTCCGTCCATTTCTTTTAGAGATGCAACCTCCCTAAAATAACAAAAGACGGATTCCCCTCTTTCCAACTCTGACAAACCAAGAGTCCACCTTCGTCTAAATTCATACAAAATGATGAAGTGCATTGGGTTGACGGATTCGTTTTTGGAATGCGCCTATTCCCATTTAGGATCGTATTGGTGTTGTAAGTGCAACTTGGCTTATACAGTGCATAATGACTCGCAGCACGAGCCGTTATGCAAGTTAATATTTTTTGCTGCCAGACATGACCGTTACCAATCAACCGGCTTCGGAGCCATAGAATTCTTGGTTCTATATCATGGGGATCATTCTAGATAGCGTACTGTCAAGGATTTGATCCCTGAACCGTACGCATGTAAGTAGCGCCGCTTGCCACTGCACCACTTCCGGCTTAGGCATGAGAATATAATCACAAAATGCACGATGTTGTTCTTCTAATGGTAATAATGGTCATGTTCTCCGCGCGAACGATGACAGTGTCCGTAAGATCGGTCCAACCTTACGTTCCCGGAAAGCGGCCTAAAGAGCCCCCAAAGCAGTGGTGGCTCGATACGTTGCACGAGGACCTGAATTCGGTTAACATCCACCCCGATCAAGCATTTAATCGGGAGAAGTGGCGTCAACATACAGGGGTGGCCAAAAAAACGAGACACTCTACCTCTTGCTCGGGATGGCAGTAATGACACTTCGCTGAATTCAAATCGAATGCCCACAATAAGAGGTTGAACAGCATACCCTGTGCTGTCAGAAAACGTCATTACAGCCTTCTGAACCGACGACATCGGAAGAATTTACCATGAGAACGTTGTGCATGGTTCGAGCTCAACGTGGTCCTCGACGGATCACGGTCCATCATAAGGCTATTGATAGCATTGTCCATGTCCGGTCTTCTTGAAACCTGGGCATTCCGATTGTTTCTTGCCTCTGTTTTGCCTTCCAGGTTTGTTATGGTGGAAATCTTTATTGGTCGACGTTTCGAACAAATCGTCGTTTTCAAGACCTAAAAATTGATTCGGAGCTCTATTGTGGTCTATCCACTTGAACCCCAATTCGTCAATCATCATATTTCCCAGAAAGCTCAAATCAAGATGAAATTCCAGCAAGAACCAACCTCTAACTAATCCACCACTATTTGGCCCCCACTGCACTCCGCGAACTGCTGCGAAAAGTGAGGCACTTCTATTCAAAAACTGCTACGTGCAATGTGTGCAATGCACACTTGTCTCACAACTCGCATAAGGGGATGAAGGGCAGAAATTCACTTGTGAGAGCCATGCACTCATTGCGGTTGTTTAGCTTTGGATTTTGCACACGAATGTAGAACGCTTCCAGCATCTTCCTAGCACCGATATCATCTTCCTGGGTCAAAATTTTACATTCTATATTGAAGTCATTACCCTGATGTCCCTCAAACCGGTGCTTACCAAGAGGAGTAAGAAGGCTTCCACGTCTTTTCCCAGCCAAATGTTCTTTAACCCGCACCCCTAACATCCTGCCAGTTTCACCAATGTACGTGTCGCCACAGGCTGAACATTGAATTATTATATTCACTATAGAAGCAAATTGAATCGCAGTAATCACTTTTTATCATAGAAAAGAATTGAGTTGAACCATTCTCTTTTTGATATTATCTTGATCAAAATTATAACAGTAACACAGTAATATTTTTAACTTATTTAAATTTATTTTAGGGGGTCGGGATCAAAGAAATCGTTCAGTCTCCGTTTCGAATGGCTATGGAGCACGAGTCGGAGACTACATTGAAGTTGGTATACAGTCCCTCTCTGTGCGCAATCTCCTTGCCTTCCATATGGGCACACGACGCAGTTCTCCATAGTGCATGTACGATCATAAAGCCTGTTGCGGATCAGCTGATGTTTTATATTGCCTTTTGGTATGTTAATCAAGACTACATCGTTAGCTAAATCCGCTCTCGATATGCACTGCCGTATAGCCGTACTAATTCTGTCCGATATGAAAGGTAGCTGGAGAATCGCTATGTCTTCGCGATTTCTCGCGGGATGCTCCGGTAACCCTTCGCGTTTTATCGCGGGATGCCTTCGTGAGCCTGCTGCTCCGACTCGTGCTCCATAGCCATTCGAATTCGCTATATCAGCAGCTAGCCTACGTGACTCATCTCGTTCCATGTTGCCTGTACACACTCCAATAGCTGTCTTGTACATTTTTCGGATGACCGCCCTTTTGACAGCGTCAGGATGTGCAGACCTCGCATGGAGTGAGATGTTCTTCGAGCTGCCTTTTCTGTACCACTTCACACTATACGTTCCGTTTGAAACTTTTATCTGTGTGTTCAGGAAAGGTACAGTCATTGATAGCGCTGGTCGAAAAGGAGTCTCGCCTTGTCGGAGGTACAGTTTCTAGGAAAATATTCACCAATAAATAGATCGAAGAAATTTTGTCGCTGCTCCGGGATGCAGCGATTACGGAAGTCCTCCTTGAGCTCGACGGCGACGACAGATGACGTCATATTTCGAAGACGGCGAGGGCAGTGAAGGAGGACCTGCTTTTGCTTATGAAGGGACATCTAAGGAATATTATGCCGTAGAACTCACATCAACAGCGGCACCCTGGGGGAAGAAAAGTTTGGTGATGTGTGGAATGAGCAAAGTGTCTCTTTTTTTGGCCACCCCTGTATAAGAAACGCGGACCCCGCCTACAAGCAGGACAGACGCTGAAGAGTAAGAAGAAGAAGAAGAGCACAATATTGCGCGATTTTTCAAAACATTCACATAATGTAAGTCTGTATCTCAGTTTGCACCATGCCCTTATGAATGTACATGAATAGACGTCGATCGCCCGCGCTTGCCAAAGGAAAACGTCGTGGTCCGGGATGCAGTGAAAAGCGATTTAAAGAAACAACCCTATGGTTAGTTCAAATTGACGGGATTACAGCGCTTCAAATAATGGCGGTGAGAAGGCGTGCCTAGACGAGTTTTTCAAACACAACCGCATCAGCCGACGAAGGTACCTTATCCATCTGCCTATCGGCTACTGTATCTGCTACGTCGTAATCCACTTTGCTTGAGAGCGAGCGCGAGGTACCTTGTCCAAATGCTAAGATCACTTGCCGAAGCCGTTTCTGTAAGACCCTAGCGCCATTGCAGAGCACATACGAGCCGAGACAACGGTACATCTGTGCGCTCGTGGGACTGTACCCCACACACTAAGTAGATTTTTCGACATGACTTCTGTTAGGGGTGCTGCTTTAAGCGTTTTGCCCCTTATAAGTCATAGCAAAGTACAGGAAACCGCTGATACTTCAAGGGGAAATCGCAGCCGTTGCGTATCCTGAATTATTCGGGCTGTTTACCCCTTATTCTTTACGACTGGACATCCACCCTATCCTGTGGTTCAGTTGTTAATGGGGACGGATTTTAAGGAACGTTTTTGAGGGGCAAAAACACCATTCATTTCGATGAAAGCATCAATATGTTGAACAAAAGAGATCATTCAGAAGACTCGGAATATGTGATTTCCTTTCTTTTGGAGCACCCAGCAACACGTGAACCCCGGTCGAAGGATGCTCGACAGCGGGTCGGGTCCGCTTCGGAAGGTAAAAATCGTGATTGGGATTTTCGGGAAGTAGCAGATAGAGACAACGGGGATATTCGGAAAATTAAGTGGTGTTCAATGTAATGCTTGCTACCCAGCAGTCACAAAATTTCCTGCTTGACGGTAATTCCAGAGAGACGGGGGGCGAAGTTGGAGTGTATCAGGTTGGACTAGGTGCAATGACCCTATTGATATCTTGGGTGAGATGAATTTATTTTTATCTTGTAGGGGTTATACCGAGACTTGCATCGAAGTGGGGCATCGTCGCGCTACCGCGGCCATCTTCTGACCACGATGTTCATCCTTCCCCCGCAGCAAAGTTCATCCAATTGCGTTTGATGGCTATCTTTTTTTGCAGTAGGCATATAAGGCCGACGCTAATTAGATGCGTGGTGAAAACTGATGGAGAGCCTTCTTTTCAAGAGATGACATTTTGAACTGGCAATGAATACATATTTATTTCAGCATCAGTGAAAAAAATAGAAAAAAGAGCCAATGGAGTCACACTAGACTTAAGTCCAGTAGATGTAGCGTAAAGGCTCCGTCTGCTAGGTGCAGAACCTTCTGTATATGTTTTTCGGAATCTGTGAGGCATTTGGAAACCTCTTCAAAAATTTCACTTAGGAAAAACTTCTTCTCTGATGGTAGTCGCATTCATCCGCTCTTGATAGCTTTCACGTCCTGTTACATTATTCCTAAAAAGAATGAGGCTGTGGCTGCATCTGTGCGCGGTTAGTGACATGATGAAATGTTCCCACTTGCTGCACTTCAAGTTAATACTACTAGAACAGTCAGGAACTTAATGGAATTCGCTTTAAATTTCACTGCCAGTTCGTTAGGGAAAGTTGATTTGAGCCTTGGAGCTCTGGATATTAGAATCTTAAAGGAGGGGTTCATGATGAGAAAAAAACAGCTCATTATAAATCAAGGTAGACCTGGTCAGTGTACTAGACTGCTGGGGGCATACAAAACACTGACCCTTCGCTGCGAAGCACGCATCGTCCCTCACCCTTAGGAGTCCCCTGCCTTGCAGTGGGTGTCTTTTCTCTTCTTGAACCTGCGTCCTTGTCGGGGACTCCTCTATCAAGTGTTGAAATGTGGATTCAAAAGATTTGATAAGCTAATCCTGATTCTACTATATTTAACAGCAAATGTTCGTAGTTGTGGCTCTCTATATTCTCACTCCGTCTTTTACTGAGGTGAGCAGCCCATTTAGCATTTCTGCTGGAGCCGTATGCCGAATGCTGGGGAGGGGATAGAGTCCCCGAGGCCGACGGACTACTTGAACCTGCTCGGTACGGTTGGAGAGTGACGACGCATGTGGAGCAGCTACGTCCAAGCTCCGCCAAAAGGGCTGGCTGCAACCTCAGGACTAAGCCTTGGGGAAAGGACGGATCTCGCAGGTCTCTCTCCAAGGCTTAGTCCTGAGGTGAGGAATTTGAGGCGTTTCAAAAAATCAAGTTGAAGTAGTCCGTCGATCGTCAGGAACCCCATCCCCTTCCCAGCATTCAGCATACGGCCCCAGCAGAAACTCCAAACGGGCTGGTTTGCTTACTTCTCTTTCGGTTCTACAAACTCGGGGCATTCACTTAGCAGGAATTAATAATATAGAGTACTGCTCTAATTGAAGACTGCATGAAGAAAAACTGATGTGGGGCTTTAATTCTTCTTTGTTGCTCAAGCACTTATTCTTGGATTTCCAGGAGTGAGCCCTTTCAATACTAAAATTCTTATTATCATTGAGTATGTGCCGTCCGCTTCGCTATCCGTTGGAGTCCTCTTTGGAGTGATGCTTTTTAAGAGGAGGTCCGTGTCTTTCGAGGCCACTGGTCCATGGATTGCCTAACGAAGGGTGTTAAACAGTTTCGGAACTATCTCTTATTACTGTGCTGTCTCGGAGCCTCATCAGGACCTAAAATTGTAAAACACAGAGAGGCACCAAAAAATTTGTTCCAAAAAAAATGCTAAAAGTTCACAAAAGTCCAAATTCTCTGAAAAAGAAGCCAAAAAATCAAAACGAATTCCTTTGGAAACTTCCGCGATATTTCGGTGTATCATACCTTATTCAGGCCTAAAATACATAGAGTATGGCTTGTGTAGCTATTGTTATTGGTTTACTAACTATCAATAACTACACAAGCTATAATCCATGTATTTTAGCCCTGAAGAAGGTGTTATACACCGAAATATTGCGGAAATTCCCAAAGGAATCCTTTTTGATTTTTTGGCTTTGTTTCAGAGTATTTGGACTTTTTTGAACATTTATAATTCTTTCGGAATAAATTTTTTGGTGCCTATCTGTGTTTTACAAAGTTGGTGTCGGAAATAGCCTCTAATCACGTAAGTGTTTAATGATCCTATAGCAAGAAAGAAAAAGCGCAAAGAATCGAAGAAATGGATCTTCTAATTTCTATGACAGTTCCCGAGTTACTTACACGAAAATTGACAATCGGACGAATGGTGAAGGTAAAGAGAAAGCGAAGAAAAGAGAGAGAAAGAAAAGCGAAGATCATCAACAACTACATAAACACCGCAAACAGCTGCTGGGGTCGTCTCGAAGGCGGAGCTCATTTCCAAAAGCGTTATGTCAGCTTTTTTGCTCCTAGTCATTTGCTTCTAGAACTGTTTCCACCACACATCGCCCGCTCAAGCACCACATTGCTTTTTCCACCGTGGATATTTACTCTATACGATCAAAAAGGCCATTACGCCTGCTGCTCCGAAAACGCTACATAATATCTAACCTTGCTCAAGTTACTCGAGTCATCAAGCGCTTTAACATCGCGTAGAAGTGGCCATACCGCATTAGAATACCTCGATGTACCATTGTGTAGCAGGATGGGAGTCGTGGGATCTTGAAGGAGTTGCGTGTGGAACGCTTCATCCTTCACATGTAAGATCTAACTCCCTTTTACGATTTAGCAGTGGGTCAGCTCTGCAGTCGACTATATTTAGACGTTGCTTTCCCATTTCTTCGCTACGAGTTTATGGGCAATTTGGTGGGGAACAACATTCTCTGGAACGCACTCAAGCGGTACCACTATATAAAAGGGTCCGGTTCCAGTAGCCGCAGTCAAATCTGCTCACTTCGTTACCGTTTCTGATCGCTTTTACTTCCGTGTTTTGCCCAAAAGATTGAGGTTTGGTCATGACTCGATTCCAAGTCGCTGCTTTCTCACTGCTTCATTGGTCGGCAGTGAAGCGTTTAACGTATAAAGTGGTTGACGGCGATGGTTATTCAACTGGTTCTCCGATCTTTGAAAAGTAGTGCCTATCAAATCTCTCCTTTGATTTGTCTATCTTTATCTCACCGATATTTCCAGGCTTTTGCTCATTTTTGGATGCAGTTACTACTTTCTTCACCTCCTACAGGTTTTTTCGCAATTTCAGCTCGTTCTAGTTTTCGTTCGGACGTTGTTCGAGCATTGAATAGATAAAAATTCCGGGACCGGGAACTCCCATACTCCAATCTAGAGAAAGAAGGTAGGTAGACGAGAGCGCCGCAAGACAATTTTTGGGATGGATTCCGTTACTGCCCGTTGAGCCTTCGAATCCTCTTATAACAATGCCCGTTCTGCTATACGGAAGGGCAAAGCCACAGATTTGCTGGTTTGATAGCCCTTGTATTTGCGTGAAGGGTAAATAGTGGAATGCCAATGAAGGAATGAATGAAGACCAAGTGCGTGGCGCATCCTGGGCGCATCTATCTACGGCAATGCCTCAGTTTCTTGCACTAGATCGGAGGATTTTCATTTGTTGGAAGGGAACTGAAAAGCACATCGGATCCCCCTCTAATCGGGAAGGGTGGATTTTCCATGATTGTCTCGCTCCAAAGAAAACCGCTCCATACGTTTCCAATTGACGCCTTACTAGTAGTCGCAGCAACTACCAGGGAAGAGATTGCACTAACGGATTGACGTAGCTCGGTAGAAGATCATCCGTTCGTCATATTAAATTTTTCAGAAATTTTCCAGTCTCGGCAGTTGATTTCAAGAACGACCCGGCTTGAAATTCGGAAATTGAAGAAATCGTCGAGTGCCTCATTCTGCATCCTCTGTTAGAGATTTTTTTCAATGCGAGAAGCGCTGGAGGTGGATAAAGAGCAAATAGTCGAGCAAAGCAGGACCAGAAGTGTGAGGGCCCAGAATTCACCCATCGCTGGGCTCCTCCAGCTCAGAAGAGGCCCTCATACCCGTTGACTTTGAAGTACTCTTTGTGGTCACAATATAGGTTCTCGTCTGCTGCATCTTCATCCACTTCCAACACGTTCTGAGCAGAAAAGTTCGAGAGGAAGAATCGGTTCAAGGAAGCATTCGGCGACTACTTTAAATGCTAATGGCACGATAAATTGCTGCTGACGAAGTGCCAAAGCGCCTATTATGGAAAGATTCTCTGCCTGTTAGGAAGCAAAACGTGTGGCTTTTGAGGGCGAACGGTGCGCTCGCCGCGTTTTCACAGGACCTCTCAGTCCCATTCGACGCATTGTCCCTTTGCTCATCCACCGATAGGCTACTCCAGCTGTTGATCCCCCACCGCCCTGCTCTAACCATTTGGGGGAGAGGAAGAGCAGAACACTCACGTTGATGAGCACTGATGTGACTCCCCTAAAGTGAAATCAAAGGGGAAAGTGAAGATCCAGCTTCGCAGGGTTTAGGCCATTTGCCTTAGTTCTTTCCTAACCACTGTATCCATTATCATCTCTACCTTCCGCTTGAATCCAGCAACTTTTCGTGCCATTTCCCTTAACGTCAAACTCCCGTCCTACTTGACAGCGAAACTCGATGATCTACTCAGTCGTCGGCGTCGAGCAGGAACGGGATGGTGCCTGTATGCTTCTGATCTCCAGCTCTGGCTTTTTTTTTATTTTGGGACCAACCCAAATGGCTACATTTACCTGTATACTACGAGATCGAAAAGCGTTTCTTCAATTAAAGGCAGAACTTACAATGAAAAAGCAACCCATTCCAAAATAAGTTATAGAAGGTGAGTGGTACGAGAAAGAAGGAAAAACCATGAGAAACGGCCCAGAACCCGAAAATGGGACCCCTTTCTTTCGCCTTGGTCTCGGCATTGATGCGACTCCCATTGCTGTGCCCTCTTCAATATAACGCTCTCTCTGTTATCTAATCACTCGCTGCGTATAGATCTGCGGCGAGTGATTAGGTCATCGATGGGCGTGGGTCGCCAAGTGCGCCGAGAGTGAGCCATGCTAGATACCCGAGGTCAAATCTACCGCTGCCGATTGCGTGTTGTCCGCATCCTCAGCAGGTCCGCCTGTCTCTCCACTAGGCAATTTTCTCCTTCTTCGACCTTTGTTCTTATCGTGGAGTCCTTCTTCAAATGTCGTACTTGGGGTAGAGCATTGTCGTCACCGCCCTTCACAAGCTTGATTCTTCGTGAATCTGTATTTTTTGTGGTAGAACATTGTCTACGATGCCTTTGTTCTTTCCTACTGGATATCGTTGTGGGCTTGGAATCAAACGAGTAGCTGCCTTCACTTCCGCCTCACACCTCGCTCCGGCGTGTGTGCCTTGAAACGTCAAGACACCTTAGCGCTGATATTTTTGTGTGTTGCTGCTGGTTGTCGTGCCAAAGAAGTGTCTCAGAGGGGCACCAGGGCTGCTTGTTACCTCAATTGTGAAACGTCTCATTTGGGGTTTAGCACCGCCACCACCGCCCTCCAACATCTTGATTCTTCGTGAATCTGTAAGTTTAGGGCTAGTAGTTCATGGAATTTTAGTGGGCTGCTGGAATGATATACGAATAACTCCTGTACTTGTGGCGATGACATCATTATTCCTCCAATGACTGCCCATCGAACTCATGTTGGAATTTTGAATTCTGACGTCTGCTTCTATACGACCAGTGAACTGAGTTCCGTCGTTCCTACAAAAAAGTTACCAATGGAAGCCATCCCCGAGTTGCGCCGTAACCCTTAGACTACGACTTTTTTAAATTGAGTTACCGATGTGTTTTATGTGAAAACTATCACTCCTTGCAAGAGCTAATCACCTGTAGAAGTTTGGCTGAGGTACGATGCACCTGGCCTGGGAATTTGATCGAGGGACTACACGCGCGGTAAGCCGGAAGTTAGCTGGGCCATCCTGCTCTGAAAGCCCAACAATGGCTCCTCGTTGCAACATCTTCCACAGTATTCGCCAAGTCGCAGCGGATGTATAGCAGCGCTCCTGCTTGCGATCAAGTGAGAGAAAAAGCCGAAAAAGTCGTTTTTTGGTAGATGATGCCGGGGGACAAGATGGGTAGGCATTCTTCAAAGTCATACAAAAAGTCCTATTTCTTTTCAGATTACTTTTGTGGCTGTGCCGTTCTCTTTGTGCTCGCTCGGCTCTGATGGTCCCAGAAAATTTCTATAATAGCGATTTTGTAGCTGTTGAAATAATGAGAAACAGCTTTTCTCCATACTTTGGACTGTGACAGACTAGAGAAAACTCCGCAATGAAAGCAAAGTTTCCTTTCACGTGAATTCGTTCCAAACTTACGTAGTACTTCACAATCGAAGTAAAATCAACAAATGTGCAATAATTGAGAAGAAGAAATTGTAATAATGAAGAAAGCAGATAGGTTCTAAACTTCTGACGCGCCAACTCTTCAAAAAAAATCGTATTTTCCAAGTACGGTTTGAGATTTTGTGAAATTGTAATGCGTATCGTATTCTACTCCTAATTTTGTATACTTTATGTGAATTTGAGACAAATTCGATGCTTGTTGGTTTCGCTCGATCGAAAATTAAAAAAAAGTTGCCAAACTTTTGACCGCTACTGTATCGTCGTGACTTCGATGCCGTCTACCCTTTCTGGGAACTCTGTTAGCGCTACTGAATCACACTTTACTACTGGTGTAAATTCGCGAGTGCCCTGTTTTCGCTGAGCTTGATTCCATACTAGAAATTACACATTTTCGCGTTTAGCGGGAATTCTCTTTCATTTGTAACTATGGCGCTTTGTCCGGGCTCTTCCCATTTATTTTCCACCTGACATCGGACGTGAATTTGCCCTCTGCCACTCAACAGACTATGTTGCTTTTTTGTTCTTGATATTTTCAGCTATTGAGCTGATCGTTACATGCCGTTGGTCTAGTTGTTGTCTTCCCTTCTACTAGTCAATTTGTTGACATTTTTGCTATATTGCAGTTCTCATTTGATACTGAACACCTGGAAGCTTCTTTTCTGCTTTTGCGCTATTTCTTTGCCTTTCAAAAGAAACGCAGCGCTCGAGCTCTCTTGCTTTTTCCTGTGATTGCTGCGGACCCTTGGCTCTGCTGGAGAAAAGACGTTGCCTAAGTGCTTCGGACTAGCTCATCTGGGTTCTTTACATTATTCCCTCAATGGTTATCTCAACTGACAATTTTACAGGCGAATCAGTTCAAATACGTCGACGTTGTTGTCTGCAATTTGTACCCGTTCCGTGCCACTATCGCCAATCCGAGCTGTACTCTAGAGGAGGCAATCGAGAACATTGACATCGGTTAGATCCCCTTTTTTCTCTTTTAAGCATTCTTCTGAAGATTCTCTTCAAGGCGGTGTGACATTGCTGAGAGCAGCAGCAAAAAATCACTCTCGAGTCTCTGTGCTCTGTGATCCACGCGATTACGAACGAGTCCTCAAACAGGTTAGCGATTTTTTGTAACACTTAAAGTTGTAATATTGCTTTTCGAGTAAGATCTCCTTTTTTACTCATGGTAAGAATCTCCGACGAAAAGCGAACACATACACATTTGACTTTTGGTACCTTTCACCGAGTACCCACTTATTTGTTTTTTAGCCGTTCGTCGGGTCTCTTGTCGGCTAGTAAGTAGGCATGCCTTAAAGCAACAGTCTAGCAGGGTCGAAGTGGGCGTGGCGTACAGGAGCGCACCTCGTCTTGCAGCCGGCCGTGGAGATTCGTTCACGATCACGATCTGCATCGTGAAGCGATTTCAAATAGTCCCTGTGGTCCCAAAACGATCGCAAAAGTCGATTCACGATGCAAATCGTGATCGTGAACGAATCTTCACGGCACGAGGAGGTGCGCTCCTTCAAGCCACGGCCACTTCGACCCTGCTGAGAGTATCGCTTCAAGAAGGCGGAGAGCCGTCTCACGCAGGGAAGGCATGCCAAGAATTGGCGGATTCTCGTGAAATTCATGGAAAGTGCGCTGAATCCCCTTCTTATTTCTTCAAGTGCTCAATAACGTGAGCAACAGCCCCAGATGAGGTTGTCCAACAATCTATCCTGTGGATATGATAGAGTACTCGCGAGTATTACAGTTAAGATATTGTGGCGGCTTGAAAGTACGCGACAATGGCATAGGGCCCTACAAAGTGAGCTAATGACTGCTAGTGTAAAATAATGCACGCGATACTTCGCGCATGACCATCGACACACAACGTAGATTATGACGTAGCGGCCAATTAAAATAGTAGCGGTTATTGGAACGAAGGAACAAACAAGCTCAGACAACTCGTCCGAACACGTTCCTTTCCCATTTAAGGGGTAAGAGGTGGAGTCTTTGTTGAAGGCCTCAATAGGATTTCTTTGCTTCTTCTTTCATTTTCTGTCAGCTCGCACTCCCATTATTTGCACTCCCATTACTCCCTAGCGACCACTATTACCCCACCAATTTGGTCTGGTTTTGTTGACTTAGTGCTCTGATCCGAATATTGTATTCATTTTTGGCGGAACAAGTAACTTCTTTACATAAGTGCCAAAAATGAATGCCATATTTAAATCATGGCACCAAGTGACCCTTCTATAATAGGAGAATTCCCGACCAAGGTTTTTTTTCTGAGATTTTGGGGCAGTAATAGTGGAATAGTAATGTGTAGTAGGAAGTCATTGCTGAGATTGGTTTGATTTGAGCCTTTCGATTATACTGCTGTGACGCTGACTCCTTAGGCCAGTAGTGTCTAAAAACTCCTTTTTACTCTGTGGCTCTCCTCCACTGCGTAATTCATTTTGATTCAAGAATTCAAAGGAAAACTAGTCAATAGCCCCTTTCCTAGAAGGTTTGAACTATTGTGTCAAGATTAGTACACATAAGTTTTTGCGAAAGATGGACACAAACGACTGCTCCCTGTGTTGGAGCTCTACATCGTTATGAAGAGGAGTGGATTAAAAAAATCAGGCCAACGTGTTGGGCAGTACTTGCGTGCTCTTGCGCTGTCTCATGTATACGATAAAAGCGATAGAGCGAGAGAGATGGATTTCACTACGTTCCAAGTCCGAGCTCATAAACCCGGGAGAGTTAGAGGGTTGTGAATTACATACTTCTTATCGGTGGCAATGGAGGTTAATCTTCTCCAAGCTAATGGACCATGAAATATCAAGGGGTATCAGCGAAGTTGAAATTCAAGGGGGAACAACCCAGATGCTGACCCGCACCCGCATTTTATAGATAGCTATCCCAAAAGCCAAAGAAGTCTTAATCTCTCAACAGGAGTTCTTGAACTCTCTGGCATTTGGGCTGCACGAGGAGCAAACAGCAGAGAGAGCCATACTACGAATGTACTCCCGTCCGCCCTTTTAATCGCTCCCATCACCGACGAGAATGCACTGAAAAGCTCTGCGTCATGTCCATCGGATATCTTATTTAAATGTCATGACTAATGCTGCTTTCAATGCCCGAGGCTTTGGGCTAACTGTTGGACTAGTTTCGATTCTTTTTCAATTAGCGGTCTCAAAGTAACCAGCTCTTAAAGGCACACCCCAGGAAGAAGTAATGTGAGCGATTCCCTTCGGTCTGTAGGATAGGCCCCTACGAAGCAATCACAGATGTGGCATTCCCGTCGACGGGAATCACATAACGAGAGCGCTAGGGCCTTGTAAAGTAAGCTGCGGAAGCTGCAGGCTTTTCTTTTATCAGGCTGTTGTCTGGTACCCTCTCGTCTGTCGCGCTCTCTCACCTCATACTCTCCTATCTGCGCTTAGTCTCTCATTGCCTTTGCACAGCTGATTACGAAGATGGGCGTATCCTCAACTTGAGCGTTCTAAACGATTTCTTTTCCTTTCTTCTCTACGGCCGGCCCATGCATCCCAAACCTTCGCATTCGTGCGCCAGAATAACACAATTCTGATCCTGGAGCATGCCTTTAACATTTGCACGGCGTAGCAGTAGCATGTATGACTATTGCTTCGCTCCATCTTCGTTTTATCGTCAGAGACTTCCACTGATTTCAAGCACATGTAAGACTAAGCATCAGCAATAATTGAATAAATACTGCATCCATAAGCTGCTTGATGAGTTGTTGAAATTTTTCTCGTACTTTTTCTAATTTCTTCCACAGAAATGCAGGTACTACATTCGAATATTTTTCCGCTACTGTGTGCTAGTTGGTGACGTTGCCCAAGTTTGCAATTTGGTAAAATTCGGGCTTAAAGGCGAACTTCACGAAAAAAAATGCAGCACATTGGAAATCGAGGTAACGTTGGTCAGTTGTGGAGGGACCATGTAAGAACCATGAGAAACGACCCAGAGCCTGATAAATGGGGCTAATTCTTTGCCCTCCGATCTCCGCAATGATGCGACTTTCATCAGTAGTACCCTCTTCAACGCTAACGCTCTCGTGGTAATCGGCTGGAGTCTCAGACTGCGAGAAGGAGCCTACCGCCCAGATCGCGCCGTGGGGAAGGCCATGCTAGATCGCCTGGAGCTTACCCTTCGCTGCGAATTGCGAATCGGTCCGCAGCCTTAGGAGGTCTTCCTGCCTTCCCACTAGGTAAGTTTCCCCTTCTTCGACCTTCGTCCTCATCGTGGAATATTCCTTTGAACTGCAACCACTGCAACTCCAGCTCGGTATCAAACAGGACAAAGACTGAATTCTTTCGTGGTGACCAGAGAAGTATGAATTTGGGCGCGCGAGCTTGCGCATTGAGCCGGGTATGGCAGAAATTGCATCTAGGGTCAGCCTTCTATTGATCCTTTTCCAAGGAGATTGAGGGTGGAGCTTATTTAGAGGGAGGGAGTCCTTCTCCAGAACATGGGATATTTTTATGGAAAAGAGGATGGTAGGGTGATTTTGCTACTTCAGGAGCTCTGTGTCTATCTGCCGCTCGTCACACTCAGGAGTTTTGGGAACAGCGTTCAAGCGAGCTAGGTGGTAGCAGGCTCAGCGACACTGTCGACACCATCTTGCAGGGAGAGAGAGAAGGGAGCAAGGTTGGCCTCCTAGTCGAGATGGGGTTTGTTATTAATGACCCTTCCTCTGCGGAGCGTCCCCAGCACGACCCTCTTTCCACGATTAATCGTGTCCGCAATCTCTGGATACCTAGTTCATCTTGACACATCTTCGAAACACTGCCCCATAACCCAGAAATGTTTCAAGTTGAGGGCTGAGATCGTTCTAACTGTGAAAGTTTTTCCATTGTGGCTCTTGACCCTAGCTGCAAGTCAGTTTTTAGCTATTTCGGTAATCGGACGAGCGATATTGAAGAAGATGACACCTTGGCAACTGTTTTTGCTGAATCGTGACGTGGAGCCGAGGCATTTGTTTGAAATGCTATTTTGAAATTTTTAATCTCGAGCAGTTTGTGACAGATGGTGCCATTTCACTCCCGCGAAACGAAGGGGATTCTTTTTCGGCCTGGTCGTTCTTTCAGCAAGCTTCGTTTCCTTACGTACAGTAGCGAGCAGAATTTCATGCGGATTTTGTTTTCCTGCGACAGCTCCAGTCGTTTTTGATGGATCTTGCTCAAATTTCAAAATGTTATGGATATGACCCTGAAAAAAGTTACAGTTCAGAAGAATAATCGACCGCATGGTCAGCAACATTCAGCAGAGTTGATACTTTGTTGGTAAACTTCTAGCGCTAAATATTAGCAAGGCGCAAAAATTGAATCAGGTAATGAACTCACTGCATTTTAGTACAATTCACTTCATTTTTCTTCAGAATTTGCAGAGAGCCTGTCCATATTCTTGCTCCTTCGCCGAACCTTTTCCCAAATAGTGGTGACGCTGAGGAGATGCAATTGAGCTGATCCTCCCGTTGAAGGCACGCTGCCAGGCTGTCTAGCACTCTTGTTCAATTCAAGTGCGATACCTTGGATCGCTGTATTGCTAGAAGACGAAGTAGTTCGGTGCAGTTACTGCACCTGCAGTTGCATAAGACCTCCTAGAACCTACCTAGGGCCTACAGGTCAGCCACCACCACTTCTCGAATCAAGTAAAGTTGTCCTACTGCGAAGTTATGGAGAATGAAATGGCCTTGCTCACACCTAAACTGGTGATCCCCATACGGCACGAACGTCATCTGGAGTGACGAAAGTAAATCTAGGATGTTTGGCGGCGATAGCACAACGCATGGGTACCATTCTGACGGAAAATGTTTCGATCCAAAGTATCGGCTGCCATCCGGGAAACAAGGCAGAGACTTCGCTTTGGTAGCCCGTAAAAGAGGTGCAACTACAGCATAGGATCGAGAAGTGATGAATACATACGTATATAGAGCCATTCCAGAAATCATAAATCCACACGAATGGCACCTGTACGGTACTGACTCTGTCTTTTAGCAATGGAGCAATCCATAACATCGTACTCAACTGTGCAAGAGTTTCAACAGCGTGCTATTAACCAATTAGGCGCTTGTTCTTAGTGACATCGAGGCGTTATGGAAAAGGGTGGGATAACCTTCCGCATAAAAAGAAGCCAGAAACATGGAAAAACTTGTCAAATTTGAAGAAAAGTGGGTGAAGTTGCCATGATGTAGTGAAGTCATTCACTGTTTCCACGCCTAGGCCCTGTTTCAGCGATTCTAAAGGTTTACCAACAAAATATTGTATCTAGTGTTATTTATCATGCAATCGATTGTTCTGTTGAACTGTAAGTTTTTTTTTCATAGTTTGAAATTCACCTGGAGTTTGGTATGCTCGGGAATTTCCAGCTTATGATTTTCCACTCTCCTCTCTTTCTCACATTTGATAAAAATACGCTGATTCGGTGAAAAACACTTGTCTTCGGAAAATACTAAAATGTGAACGATCTGGTATAACAGAAAAAGTTACAGGGAAAAGCATTTGAACAAAGACTTTTGTGCGCTATTGTACTTTTGGAGATCTAGTAGAAAATTCTGGCGCCAGGAAAGTTTCTTCTCGGAGATTCTTTCAAGTAGAGAAATCTGCGCATATTATGAGGCTCTGGTCGTGTAGATTCCAATAATTTTTATCGCTTCCCATTACACCAATTTCGAAGAAACTTATAGGGCTCCAAGGTTGAAAACTGCTTTTAAAGGAGGACTCCACGATAACAGCGAAGGTCGAAGAAGGGGAGAATTGCCTAGTGGAGAGACAGACGGATTCCTGAGGGTCATGGCTTTTCTTTCTTTGTGGTATCACTCACCATCCTCAACTTGATTTGGGATAGGTTGCTTTTTCATCGTCAATTCTGCCTTTGAGAGAAACGGACCAAAAAGTTTTGGAGGAGGTTTCCACGTTAATAACAAAGGTCGAAGAAGGGGGAACTGACCTAGTGGAGAGACAGACGGACCCACTAAGGATGCGGACCATCACGCAAATCGCATGGAGATGCCCTTGGAGATCCAGCATGACCTTTCCTTCGACGCAGTTGGTCCGGAACGCCCACCAACTATGTCACTCGCCGCAGGTCTATACGCTCTGAGTGATTAGATAGCGGAGCGAGCATTAGCGTTGAAGAGGACACAAAGTAGAGTCGCCTCACTGCGGAAATCAACGGGAAAATAAGTGATCCCATTACTCGGGTTCCCGGCCGTTACTCATAGTTTTTTCCACTCCTCTGTTTCACTGGGCACCTCTTCCCTTATTCCCAATGAGCTAAATGAGCCACCTTTTCGTCATGAAATCCGCCTCTAAGAGTGAAAGACGAATGAAAATGATATTTTTCAGAGGAGTTTTCATTGAAGAAAAACTTCAGTGCTCTTTCGGAAGACTGATCTCTTAGTTTGACTCAGCGTTAGATGCCTCAGAGGATATGACCATGGAGGAAAATATGATTGCTCAAATGTATTTCAAAATTAGCGCAACGGGCGGTAGACACTGCTCGAAGTGTTCAGTCCAAAATTTTGTGATATTGTCTTGAACTGATTTCCTGGCCTCGCAAACTGCTCCCGATGACAATAAGTCGTCACACCAGTCCGAGGAAGGCTTGAAAGGCAAGGGTTTCGAGGGGTTTCTAGGTCTAGGCTAGTGATGTATTATTACCGATATAACGTTCCTGGACCTGTAACTATTTATAAAATGAGAGCTACACCAAGTTTCCTCTGATTTCATTTGCAGAAAATGCATGGCACTGCATAAGAACGAGCCTGGATTTTATCCTGAAGAGATGACAGATGAAGGCATACTGTATGGTACTTCATTTTTGAAAACACATAGCCCCTCGGGGAAATCATTTGGACTGACAATTCTGCTTTTCATCATATCTTGTGGAACAATGAGAAATTTGAATTTTTCTCTGTTTTGCTGCGATTTCAACTAGACGTCCTCGCTGAATCACTAGGGAGTTATGCGCTTATGTTGGGATGTCATTCAACATCTTTCACAGCTCTCCGTTGGGAGGTGGGTGTTCCTGTTATTGAAAACCGTTGCTTTCCATGGCAGCCACTTCCATCTTCTTTGGTGTCAGTTTTATGGCAGAAAAGCTCTCCAGAACTCCGAATGACCATGAAAGTCCTCATGCCACTTGTATGCGGGAATTTCCCGTTGAATTACATTCTTTCAGCGTGCTTAGATTCTTCGATAGCTCTTTCCCTGCATTTCTAGGAGCACTTCAGAACTGCAAGCGAATGCATAATAAGAAATCTGTTCGTGAGTGTAAAAGGGAGAAAGGGAGGTCTTCTAGAGAAATTTGAATTCCACCTCTCTCCTTCCGGGAGAGGAGGCATCATTCTTTTTGACAAAGCTCTCCTTCTCGATTCCAGCAATCTAAAATTTACAGGCTTTTTTCGAGACGTAAACAAACTCATCAATGTGGGTACCAAATTACTGTACTGGAAAAATTCAATTCATGCTCAGTATTTGGGCATTCTTGTTTACGAGTCTATGACTACAATGAAGCTCAGCTTATCTTGATACTTTCCCACCATTTCGAAGTATCACACGTTCGGTACAGTAAGATATAGAGTCTCCGGGAAGTATCACCATTTATTATAGAACTCACGATCAGTGGCTCAATTTAGTCTGATTTATAGCGATAGCCTCTCAATCTGCGACTAGAGAATACTTGTGATAACAGATACTTTCGAATTTTGCGTGTTGCTGTTTCGTTGTCAAATACCTAGTCAGTACCTTTCGATTGAATGGTTCGTTTCTTAACTCTTCTATTTCAAGGAGACCAAATCTTGACCAATTTCCTCAATATCAGTACCCCAATGAAGAGCGGCTACGATATTGAGCCGATCTTCTCGACGAACATGAATAAGGGTCTGTGAGCTCTAATTTTCTTTGGTAAACACTGATAAAGAGCTCCAAAGTCTATGACGGAGTGATCTTCATTTGGTTACTCTTTTGGCTTTTTTTTTCGCTCCGTAACCGCCTCGCGCGATAATCTAACCCTCAGTGTAGCCTAGGGGATACAAGGAAAAAATTTGAGCCGGTGACTTTTGCTCCTCCCGCAAAGTCTATCACCTCGACCTTTGAACCAAAATCCTTCATTTTCTATTGAGTATGGGAATCCACGAGTTCCTTTACGGCCTTCTCTTTCCATGGCGCTTCATAATTTACTGCTTTTCAATTGAATTTTACTATTTTTTCGCATTTTGGGTGCTGAAAGGATTTGGCTCTATTTTTTTTACTGCGAGAAAGATCATGAAATTGGGCCTTATTTCAGAACACTGTAGGGCTCTAACAGGTACCCTTAGGATCTATGAAAATGTCTTGTGGTTTTTTGAGATGCACTCATCGCATACTTTGAATGATGAGCTGAGACAGCTGAGTGGCTGTGAATACGAGTTTAAAGGCACGCTCCGGGATTAAACATATTCATCGATTCTATACCTGGCCGTAGTAGACAGGTGAATAAGCGTTGGTGCCGTGGCTCCTTTGCAGCTTAAAAGTGCGACAAGGGCGCTAGAAGTTCGCTCGATCCGCAATCCTTCGTAAAACTCGTCCAAAGATGCGCCTCCTTCATCCCAAAGTGAAATACGGCTAGAAGAAAGGGATGTCTTGCTCAGGGTGTAATCGGCACTTCCTTCTGCTTTCTTTTTCTTAGGCAGACCATTCCCCACCCCCAGCATCATTACTGGAAGCTCCCACACCCATTTTATCTCGCGCCCTGCCTTTAAGGCTATTTCTTTCAATGGCTTCAATTCCAATGGCTTCAATTCTCGCATTGACTTATTAATAACCGCGTCGTTTTAAGGCTGCCATGACAAAGCCTGATGATCAGAGTGCTGAGGGTTTTGTCGAATAAAAGTGATAAACTCTACGATATATAAGTCCGCTCTGTGTATTATGGTCTCCCTTCTTGAGTTTATACACCGTGGAAATCCAGTGCGAATTATGCATTCTTTCCTTATCCACAACTTCCCCTTTCCAGAGGTTTTGCCGAAAAGAAAAAAATGTTCTAAAAACTCCGCAACAAAGTGCAATCGGGGCTATTTTGGAATCGAGAATTTTTTAGACGGTTTGAGTGCTCGCTAGGAGGCATAAACCTTGCAAATTATCATGCTTGCTTCGCATTCATAGCACTAACAAGGGAGGTCTTTCAAAACATGGAGCGCTTCTCAGAAATGGTTTCCTGCACTGCGTAAAGACTCATGCGAGGAACACAAAACCATAGTCCGTTTTTCTTGAACGCTTCTAGGAAGGAAGTGGAAAGAGATAGTCCAAAGTTCGATCCTCCGTGATGACTAATTTTTGCAGTTTATGTTGGCGCCGCCAAATTGTGCCCAAATGGCACCAGCGTCGATTAGCACGTCGTCCTCGTAATTTGGCGCTAATTTGGAGGCTCCAACATATTTTGCAAAATTTTGTCACCAGGAAGGATTGAACATTGGACCATTTCTTCACCACTGTCTTGAGGTTCCCAGAAGCCTTCAGAAAAAAAATGGACCATAGTTTTATGTTCCTCACATGAGCCTTTGCAATATGCAAGAAACAATTTTGGGGAAGTGCTCCATGACCTGAAAGTCCCTCCTTGTAACTTTGAAGAAAGTTATGGTCGTTCGAAAGTTGAAGTAAAAGCAAATCGAGAAATTTTGTACCGCTTAATAAGGCGTGCCTTTTAAATCGTAAACTACGATAAAAGAAAATTTGATCAAATAAAAACGCATAACCATGTATATGGTACTCATTATCTGCTGTCCTCAGCGGTGTTCCTTTATCTGGTCCTTTGAAAGCAATAGCACTTGTTTCGAGCCTCGGGTACGGTGGTTACGAGAACACTTCACAGTGGCTTGGCCAGACCGGGTTCTGATAAGTGTTGTCGAAACGAATTTTTCAAACATTTCATGTGGGCTGCCATAAATTCCAATCCTTTCCAATATGGCATTGTAAAATGGCGCCACCCTTTATTGGGCTCCCATTTCTAGGAAGAAAGCATTCCGACTCTTCAAAAAGCCTTATTTGCGAAGGAAACTCATTTCTAGAAACCTTTGCTGAAACTCTGCATTCCTTTGACCGTCCTTTAAGTATGTTTATTGTAATGTGCAATAAGGATCAAATATGCCCTAATTGCAACGAGATTGATAAGCTGTTGTTGTTAACATGTTGTTGATAAAAAAAAACTATAATAGTTGTTTTAAATTCAGTTGGCCTTTGAAAATTTTTCAATCACAAGTATAATAAATATGGTTTCGAAACGAGAAAAAAGTCAAGTTTTTTTTTGTTGTGAATTGAAAAAAAAAGTGAGGGAGAAAGGTGCCATGTAGAGATTTGGTGCTCAGGGATCAAAGGAAGTGGACTGGATTAATAGGTCGCTTGTTTGATTTTTCTTCCAGTCAAACACTCACTGGATGGCTGATGCTTCAGAAACATGAGATGGTGGACGAGTTTGAGAATCTTTGATTTTGCTGACCGCTGTTTTTCGCGACGTTATTGCAACTTGCCACAGTCGGAGATAGGACTTAGTCCTCTCGTGTTCCTCTCGTGCTTTCCGGGTAGTTGTGCTACCGACTACAGAACTGGGACTATATTTCACCTCAACTCGGTTGTTGTCAATGTCTTCTTTAGCTTATCGTTGTTCAGCTTATCGGCCTTTCAAGTACAAAGTATGAGCGACTAAGAAACATCTGCAGTAAACAGTGAAGCTGTAAGCTTCACACCAGTTTTGGGTCATATTTAGCATAACATCCCGAAAACTCCAAGATACGGGCTCCACTCCCGCCTGGGGCAAAGTGCTGCGCCTATAAGCATCATTGTGATAGCTCAGTATTCCGTTTTTCACTCTTACAAATGGCATCAAAAATTTCCACGAATTTGTTTCTTCCTTTGTGTTTATTAACTACAATATTTTCAGATTCAGAGCGGAGGAGTCTCTCTAGAGGAGAGGAGATTTCTAGCTTTCAAGGTGGGTTCCCGTTGTTGTTGTTGTTGTTGATGGTTTTAGGTTCTTTGTTCAATTGAGGGTTCTTCCCGAAGGGCTCGTGTCGCAGGATTATCGTTATTTTATACGGAAGAAGAAAATTTTGAGTGATTTTGTAGAATCGGTTTCTTTTCGTATTGAAATCCCAGTCGGTTTTCCAATCCGACAAGTTTTCTGCTCATGCGGGTTCGGGTAATTGGTACCGTTATTGTCTGGAAAGACAAGATATTTTTGCTGGTACATCGGCTGACCCTGAAAGTTGTTAAGCCAAGTTACGTTAAAGTGGTTCTGCGGTAGCAAATTGAAAGAGTATACGTGGCACATCCAAAAATGAGGTTGATCAAGGAATGCTTTCTCCTCGCCAAGCTGGTACCGAAGTTTCTTTTCAGAAAGCAAAATGGCATTTTATTCGTTCTTCTATGAAGGGATTTGTTGGTAAGAGGGCTGTGATTTCCTAAATATGTGGGGAGAGACGGCAGAGTGGAACTTCTCGAGGCAAAAAAGTGCTGTTAAATAGTTCATACAGCTTTTTCATTCACGCTTTCCTCGAGTTTTGTACATTAGGAGTTCTTAACTGTCCCGTCGAGTTCTTAACTGTCCCGTCATAAGACAGCAAGATAACGACAAAAGACAATCATTCTGAAAAATTGTGAGCCTACCTGGTAAATCAGTAGTCATAAAAAGTTGCACTTCATCGCGGAAAACACACTTTGAAGTCAGTTTTCTGGGGGGGGGGGTTACTTTATTTTTGATCGCCATTGCTTTTATGGACTCGGTAGGTGACTTTGTTACATGCTCAGAAGCCTTTTCCCGTGATTACCAACCAGTTCCTTTCACGATTTCTAAGGTGATTTAGTAGTAGTGAAAAGATGGAGTTGCTTTGAGAAATTGTGCCTCTCGCGACGCTCGCAGTAGCGGGCTCAAGTCCCAGTGGTGACCCGCGTGCTTTCGATGATCAACACGCTTGCTTAGGAACCCCCAAAAAAATTGTTATTTGCACCACTCCTACCAAATGATAGTTGTTTTGCCTAAAAGAGCAAGGATTGGCACCCAGCGATGTCGTCGAGGTTGATCTCAGCTTGTTCCTTATTCATGAATGATGAGCCATGATGCGTTGCTCGGGCCCAACCCGTTAGTGGTCACTCATTTTGTCCCGGCGGACACCGAGAGACATTATCATCGCTATGTCCGCCAGGATGTCAACAAGAAATCTCATGATGACTATCTCGTCGGTCTTCGGGAACATCACTCCAAGGGCCATGCCTTTTGTTGTGTTCTTCACAGCTCTTAGGTTAACGCTGGGCTGTGGTCCCGTTCCTCGTGTGCAAAACATCTGAATTGAATCAACCCGATGAAGAAGCCTCGTTCAAAACCACTCAAAGGGAAAGTAGGTAAACTAGGGCTCCCCCCTCGACTCACTCTTCCTTACTGTTTCGTTGCTGCACTGAGAACTGGCTCGGAGTAAAAGTAGCAATTTTCATGGAAAGGCTCTCATTTGTCTATTCCTTCACCATTTACTGAACTTCTCGAAACTTTCGCTAAGTCGGTCTCTTTCGCAATTTCGAGAAGGAAGTTTCTTTTCCTCCGCCGGAAAACAGCTTTTTGCTGTTTACCGAACTCGTTCGTTGACGTTAGTAGGAAGCAAACGAAATTTTAATTAGACCCCTGATGAAGGGGTTGACGGGTCGTTTTTCGTCTCGTAATGAATTTCGTGCGCTGTTTGTCCGCAGGCATGGGCTTAGAGAAGGAACATCAAGAATTTCTCACCATTATGCGTGATATAGAGGCAATTTGCGGATTTCAACGAAGAGCCATTAAGCCGCATGCAAACTGCGCTTTGTCTCTCGAATAGCTTGCGTGCCGGCTGAGCCACCATGGCCTGAATGATTCCCATCACGTAGTTTTTTTTTTGCTCCACCCTACCCGAAGGTCAAATCGATCTGGATGGTGTTGAAAGTGAGGAAAAGGTTTATAAGCCTGTGCGGCCTGGGACGTACCTCATTAGTACTGCAAGGAGGTCGAAGAGAAGAGCCTATTTGAAGATCCCCATCGGGAACGTTCCTCTTGAATGGGTATATTGGACACATAAAAACCTAAGTTCTTTCTTGTGTTTTCGTCGGCGGGTTTTTGTGGCAGGGATAGCCGGAGGCGCTTTCTGGCGACCACGGGCCATCAACGCTAAAGCCGCTTGCACTTTCGCGGAGCCGAACTGCTCCCGCGTGGGGAATAACCACCTTTGTCAATCCAATCAGATGGTGTAGGTCGACAGCGAACACTGGAAGCGACGAGTTGCGACTGGTGCTCGTTTCGGAGGTGGTGACATCGGTGTCATGTGTGGTTTCGTCGCCGCCGCTGCTCCGCCCCGTTAACGAATGAAAGTCGCACCCTGACCGACGAATCATCGCCTCCCCGCGCTCTTCACCTAGGTAACGTTTTTCTTCACGGTGGTCCACGAGTCCACTCATTCACTGCCCACGACTCCAACGAAGATGTCCCGCATCTCGTCAATGGCGTACAAACGGATTCAACCGTCGATTTCTGACGATTCAAAGCCGCGATCCCAATCGAATTCTCGCCTTTTCGATCGAATATATCGGCGAGGAAATTCTTGTCTGCAGGTGTGTCGTTGTGGCATCTGATTACGGATGTTTCCTCTTTGGCGTTCTTCTTTTTTAAGCTTTCTGTCCATCCTTATTTGACGACCATGCTAGATTTGATTACTGCATAACTCTTGCCCTAAAGAGATTTAGTTACTGGGCTGAAGCCAGCACTTTCTAGCTGCCACGGCGGCTCACTGAAGCTTCTTTCAAAGAAAGGTGTTCGTTTTTCCACGCAACGAGTTATCCAGAGTGAAAAGCTGCGTGCTTGGCCGCAGTAATCAATAAATCAAATAAATTCTTGAGATATCGGGTGACCTCTGTTTCAACTCCTCCAAGTGACCCTGCTACTGGCTCCAAAGAAGTACTGCTGTCCCGTTATACCCTTAAAACTGAACCTCTGGTGGAAGACTATATTCCACTGCAAATTGGCAGTTTTTGGGGACATGGGCGCCAGTCTCAAAGCCGAGTTGGGTCATAAAGAAGCCATGTATACTTGTTACAAGGATTGTGAGTTATGGGCAGAATACTTCTCCACAGGTTTGATTTCAACCCGCTTCTTCTCTCTCTCTTTCAAGCCAACTGTTCTAGCAATCACACCAACGGGAAATCGTTTTACTGTAACTCAGCTTTCAAGCATTGGAGCTAACAAGGAAGGTCTTTCAGGGCATGCCGCGCTTTCTCAAAATACTTTTCTGCATTACGTCGAAACAGGTGCATGAAGCATTGAACTGTGTTCCATTTTTCCTGAGCGACCTTCTGAACGTCAAAAAAGGGATGTCAAGGTGGCCCGTAGTTCAGCTCCCCGGGGTGACAAATTTTTGCATTCTCGACTGGCGCTTGCATGATGTCGCAGAATCGTACCCGTAGTCAGTAATGAATGCCATAGTACCATCTTGACCATCAATAACCCATATGAGACGATTTTCACCAAAACCTGATGTCAAAAAGGTGTGGAGCTTGGGCTATTTGAACCCCTTTTTGGGCACTCAGAGGGCCGCTCAGGAAAGGTGAAAAACGGTTCTGAAATCCATGCACGCACCCCGTTATTATGTGAAAACCGTTTGGAGAAAGCTGGACATTTTCTTAAAGACCTCCCTGGTAAGTTTTGTGTTCTCTAGTCGTGGACTTTGAGTAGTTCTATTATAATAGCTTCCAATCAATCGAAGATGAAGAGAGGTGGCTGTCACATACACGGTTCTGTGATCAATGAATCTTCCCAGTACAAACAAGCCTTTGAAGTTTAAGTGCCTACTCCTATGAACGATTGCTGTTGGATGGAAAACAGTTATAGATCACTTCGAAGAGTTGTATCGGGAAACGTGCATGATTCGTTTTCCGTGGTGGATTTCGCTTTCGAGATGTGCCCGCAGTAAAAAAAAAACTCTTGATGCCGTGCGTAGAAAAGTCTGCAATGCTAATTCCACACGAATCCAGGGGGATTCAAGAAGCTAGGAAAAATGATTTAACGCATTCACGATGCAGCCCTTCGCTCTTTTTGCCGCCGCCTCACCTCACGCTCGTGGATTTTCGATAGTGAATTATCAAAAAACATAAGTAGCTATCAGAAATATGCAAAAAAAATTACTGCGAAAGTTTATGGGCGATTTTTAGCTGACAACTCATATGGGCTGCCACCGGCGTGAGGGTGTTGAAACTCCGACAAAGAGGACCTTCTCGAAACCACTAAGCAAAAATTTCCGCTGTCCACAGCTGTCAAAAAACAAACTGATGAATACGAGTATCTATGTATCTACTAGATGTGGAAAGGCGCACAACTTTCAATTTGGCGAAAACAATTTGTTCTTATCTAAGCATTCTGTGGACTGCGGGTGGTGTAGTGGCAGCGACGCTGTTTATCAACCCCCAAAAGTCATTGTATTGGCTAAATCGCATTCGTATGGTAACTACAACCCAGATTGAAAGTAGCATTCGTGGCGCATCCCGAAAAGGGATTGGTTGACGCTGTGTGTTTTTTATCCTTTTTTTGACGAGGCTGTCAAAGCCGAGCAAAATCTGAACATTTTACTTTGTTGAAGGCGTTCGAGCACACGACCTCATACGACGAAACCATCAGCGGCTATATGCGACGACAATTTACCAGTAACGGCGAACGCAGTATCCCACTCAGATACGGTAATCGCTTTGCGGATTCACTTCTTTCGCGACTATGTCGAGTTCTATGCAAATTTCAGGCACAAATCCCCATCAAAAATCCGACGCGGAGCTGTACGCAGTCGAGGAAGAGATGCCCATCAAAGGTTAGTTTATGTTGTTCCTCCTTGTTCTGACCTATTTCTAGCCGGTCTGTACGATGGAAAATGCAAGAAAAGTATAGTATCTGAGGACCGCTGCGGATGATTCGCTCTATTATTCATATTCTCATCGGCAAAGTAATGTGCATCATTTATACATAGGCTATGCTACGAGTGAGATCGCGTAAACGTGACCCTAGGGGTCACGATTGATATCAGAAGATCGACTATGTTCCCTTCCCTCCTCCAGAGAGGAAACTTTTTGTTTTGAATTTTGATATTGCTTTTCCGCGATATCTTCAAATAACCACGTTGCTGAAAGTGGTCCGGACCTACAAGGTGTAACCTGCTTGAATCTCGGTGTCATCTCGAAGATAATTTTTTGATATTCCCTACTAACTCATTTGATACATCCTACATTGTGCTGAATTTTCAGTCCTCAATGGAGCTCCAGGTTACATCAACATTTTGGATGCGTTGAATGGTTGGCAACTAGTCCAAGAGCTCTCGGAGGCAACCGGCCTACCTGCTGCCGCTTCGTTCAAGCACGTTTCCCCTGCTGGTAGGTTTTTTGTATGGATGAATTCACTTACTCCTGTCAAATGCTCTCTTCCGCTTCCAGGAGCAGCTATCGGTCTGCCTTTGAACGAGTCCGAAGCTCAGTCGTGCATGGTTGCCGATTTGCCGCTCGACACCAGGAAGCCATCGTTGGCAGCGGCTTACGCAAGAGCTAGAGGTGGGCTCTGCTCTTTCTAGTTGATTTGCCGTGCCTCTGAGGCCATCTGCCTGAAGACTCGTGCGTAGCGATCACGGATAGCAGGCATGGCGGCAAAGACACGCGGATCTGGCTAATCCTTGTTCTTCAAACAACCAACTCATTCTATAATGTGGTGGTAATCGAGTGAGTCGAGAGGCTCAGTAGTATTTTCTTTGGAATACGTTGTGAGGCCACGTGGGACCGCTGCCTGGCCTGAAAGTAATCAATCCGCGTTTTATGTCTCAAACGCAATCCAACTTTCCAAACGACACTATGTAACGCCTGGCCGGCGATGATTTGCTTGCTACGGGTCTCGCTTTGCCGAACAAATCCCATCCTCATCGGACGAATCGCTGACCTATAGATTCGGCAACCATTTGGGAATGGAAGAGCTCTGAAACAGGATGCAAGGGTAGCTAGCTAACTTATAGATTGGGACATTCGAGGAATTCAAGTTCACCTTCCCGAGAAGAGTTCGATTTGTCTTCAAAATACTTCTTGAATGCTGGCAGTGAGAAATCGAAATAGTTTTTTTTTTTGCGAAAATGGCCTACAAGTACTCATTTGTTTTTTCTTGCGAAAATGGCCTACAAGTACTTCATTTGTTTTTTTTTTGCGAAAATGGCCTACAAGTACTTCATTTGAAGGCAACTGTTTTCAATTTTTCCTAGTAGAAGGCTATCGAAAGGTGTACGTTCAATAGGAAGGGAAGCATTGGAGAAGGCCAGAATGCGTCTTTTTTTTTCCATCACTCCTACGTATGTGTGTTCTTAGTAGTCCCTTCGAGGATTAAGTCTGGAAGCAAAGCGTGCCAAAGGCTTAGAAGGGCTTTGAAGGCTATTGGAATCTCATCGATTTCTGGGAAGCCTTGTATGTTTTGTTTTCCTAGTAATACATAGCACAGTGCAAAGCACGAAGGCATTGGCCCCTCTAAGGCTTGCCTGTAGCAGCTCACGTCACCTTGAAGTAATTCTTCATGAAAAATTCTAGTATTCTTTCCCAACGTGAAAACTGAGTTGAGATCACTAAAAGCAACGCAGGAACATTTAGTTACTGAAAGAGACAAACCAACGGAAACTATACTCTGCGGACGGTCGCGAATAGATCGAGCGGAGACAAGGAAGAAGTGTGCCTTGGGGCGGTCATGTATCAGGCAACGCAATGAAGGAATCGGGTTGAAGCGTTAGAATTTGGCAAATGGAGGCAAATTTATAGAAAGAATAGTACGCAGTAGAAAAGAAAAGTGTCATCTTAATAAATGGAAACGGCCAAAAAGAACACCAGTAAATGCACTCCGAGAACTAAGTGAAGTCGTTTCCTTCGCCAACATTTGTGACAGATGTACGGCGAAAATCCAAAAGTGCAATAGTCCTTCCTGTTCCGAATTATTTACCGAAACAAACACATTTTTTATTCGTTTCGTTCTTCCCGTAAACGATGGGACTTAAGTCAGTGATTTATGGGTGAGATAGAATCATGATTTTTTTCCTGGATATTCCTCTGAAGCATGAACCCTACTGGTAAAGAGAGGAACTTTATTATGGTTCCCGCAAAGGTTGGCTAAATTGCCTCGCCTGGGTCAAATATCACGAGAAATTGTCCCTGACAATAGGAAGAAGAAGTAACAGCACTGTATGTGACTTGCTAAGGACACTTCTTTGGCAAAGTCCTCCAGTTACGCTCAGTTGAAATGTGGTCATATTTAAGGCTACTAGAGCTAAATCTTTTCTCGAAGTCATTTGAATATCAGGATGAAAAAGGGACAATCAGTTATGTCTCAGATTAATACTACAGAAGGTGGAGCGCCTACAAGTGATTCAAAGAGACATAAAAAGCGGGTGACTGAACTATAAAACCGGGTCAAAAAGCTGGTCAATTTGGTGGACAGGAAAGTGTGAAAAAAACGCTAAAAAAATTTCATTCATCTAAGTTATAGGTGTTGTAGAGGTCATCGTTGAGAGTCAAAATATACAGTAGCGGTCAAAAGTTTGGAAACTTATTTCTTTTCGATCTAACGCAGTCATTAAGCAACGAAGATGCCTCAGATTCACATATTATATACAAAATCAAGTGCGGAATACGATGCCGGGCAGGATTTCCCAAAATCGGGCCTCAGTTTTCAAAAATACAAATTTTTCAAAAAATGGCGCGTCAAAAGTTTGGAAACTCTGCAATTTCAGAACGAATTCAGCACAGAACCGCTCCAATCCGCATGAAAACTCAAAAATTCGTTAATTAGTTAAGTGATTCTACGATGGCGTCGTTTTTCAGCAACAGTGAAACAGTTGTACATCTTCTTTCGGTATCTGAAGTGAAATTCTACAGTTTGTTAGCTAAATTCAATTGTTCAGCAGAATTTCTGCTGAAACGTGGATGGAACAATATGCGAGCTCTCCCCTATGATACAAAACGCAGTTATAACTCAAATCTTGACTTGTTTCCTTTATTACAGCATTTTTTTCTGAGTTCAGTAAGGCGACAATGAGAAGGTAGGCCTGCATCGGATCATTGTCTTGATAGGAAACCCATATTTCTTGGCCAGTTCTGACATTGAAATGGTAGCATTGCATTCTTTAGACTATCCTTAGATTAGGGCCAGTCTACATTTCACTGGGTACTAAGAAGGGAGAAATCGCTTGATGGTCCAACACACCCTCGTCTACGACACTGCTCCACCATTTCCTGACCTCCGGAATCTGATACCTAAAATGAGGTTCCCGGTTGACAGATCACTTCACGAAGTTCACAGCATCATTTTCGAGAAGGCAGAAATTCGACTCGTCGCTGAGCACAATTTTATATCTCCCGCCTTCCGTGCACGTTCACTGGTTGTGGGCGTAAGCCAGTTGGGCCATCCTGATCTAAAAGCCCAACGACGGCTCTTTGTTGAAGCATCTTCCATAGTATTCGCTATGTCCTAGCAAACGTACAGCAGCACTAGTGCTTGCGATCGACTGAGAGAAAAACCCGAAGAAGCCGTTTTTTGGTAGATGGTGACGGAGGACGGGACGGGCCGACCAGACTTCAGAGTCTTAAAAGGAGTCCAATTCTCTTGTATGTCCGTTTCTGTAGCTGGGCCGTTCTCTTTATGCTAACTCGACTTGATGACCCTAGAAAATCTCGATGGTAGCGATTCTGTAGAGGTTGAACTGATGAGAAAAGGCTTTTCTCCATACTTCGGACTGTGAGGTCTAGAGAAACCTCTGAAATGAAAGTAAGGTCTTCCTTTCACGTGAATTGGTTATTACGTACTACTTGATATTCTAACTAAAATTAACAAAGACGTGCAAATACTGAGGAGAAGAAATTATAATAACGAGGAAAACATAAAGTTTCCAAACTTTTGACGCGCCAATTCTTCAAAAAAATCATATTTTTCATTTATGGTTTGGAACTTCGGGAAATCGTGTTATGCATCGTATTTCGCTCTTAATTTTGTATATAATACGTGGATTTGAGACAAATTCGTTGTTTTCTGGCTTCGCTAGATCAAAAATGAAAAAGTTTCCAAACTTTTGACCGCTACTGTACTCAGTTATTCTCATTACGGCCGCCTCAGTTTTTGGTGTTTCCCCCATTCGTACTGCTCTTTCTCTCCTTTCGTGATTTCCCAACCTATTCCTTGAGTTGTATAATTTCATATAATTTTTACCTATCTAACATTGTTTGTGCGTGGTTTGCGAGAGCAAGTAATCATATGATTTTTGCTCTTGCACAAACTATCCTTGCTTTGGGCAACGTGATTTTAAACGCTGAAGACTAATCAAGCGTGAAGTGAATGGACATTTTGCAGTGAACTGTACCCTCGCCTTCAAAAAGCCAGAAAATGTCGGGGCAGACCATGTACCAAACTGACGGCGGCCGCGAAAAAGCGGCGTTGTCAACTGCCACGTTTTCGCAGCTGTCGTCAGTTGTGGTATATGGTCTGCACCCAACCCTTTCTGGCTTTTTGAAGGCGAGGGTAATTGTGTGAATAGATTCACTCGTTGCTTTCGAAAAAGTAACGGTATCAGATTAGTCAGACTTTTCCACAGATTTCACGGTATGTTGTTCGAGGGACAATATTAAGCGCTTCTCGGTGGGCCAACTTCCACAAGGAAAAGATGGCATGACAGCTAAAGGTAAACAGCAAGCTTGGCATGTTGCCTCGAAAATATTCAGACTTTGAGTTCAAATTAAGATTTAGCGGTTTGCTCCTTTAATACATATGAAGAGCCGTACAGTTTTGAGGATTTTCAGGGGTCGATCGATTTGCACCTCTCTGAGCTTTTCATCCTCGTATCTAAGCCAACATAATGTAACTCGCAAAATTTCAAGGCGTCCCAACTTTGAGCTAAGACTATGTTGATCATTTCAGTCACATCTATTCAGAACTCCTTTTGACACCAATGGCATATCAAAAAAGAATGGTGATGCACCTAGTTTTGGCATCCCTTACGGGAAGGCATAAATTCAAGGATTCATATTTCTTCTGAGTTGGAAGGGCATTCAAGATGTGTTTTACCCGAATTGTGCGACGAATTCTGAGGCCACTGGTTCCTAAGATCTGCGCTCTCCCCCCCCCCGGCGTGCTATGTCCCTTGGCAGCAACGTAGGTGTCCGTAGAGAAATCGTTGAAGCGAGTGATCACGATAAGATTGGTCTTGGTTCACAGTGGAAGTGGGGATGCTGAATAATGCCCCAGTGGCGAAAAGAAGCAAAGAAATCCGTCGAGAACGCACAAAATGGGACCCCATTCTTTACCTATTGACCTCCAATAATGGACAAGCTAGCAATCTAATAAGAGGTCTTTTGCATGTGATAAACCGATAGCCACCATCATACCAGCAAAGACCATGCTTTGATTGGTAACGTGTCCCATGGGAAAGTTATAGGATACGCACTCAACGCGGAATACCTCATCAAAATAATAATCGAAGACGCTGCTGGTGAGGGCGGAGCTCAGGCCGTAGCAGAGCTCAAAAAGGAATAGGCAAGCCCAGTACGCCGAAGCTAACCCACCTCTGGCTGCAAAAACGTCACGTGTCGCTTCCTTAGGCCCCTGACCACTGCTTCCACTGGTGCATGTACTTTCACGCTTCACACACACTTTATCGTAATCTCTCGCTCTAAACACAGGCGGCGATTGGATCCTTACAGTAACTCTTTTCTTGAGTGAGGCAGCAGGGCTCTCAATGAAGGTATGATGGTACTGTCGCCAATTAAAAGTGCGACAAGGGAGCTGTGCCTTCGCTTGACCGCTACGAACGCTTATGCCAACGCCACGTAGGCCGCTCTTGCCAATCGCGGCATAAGTGGCGTTCGCACCCTCTCCGTATGGCGTGCTCTCCCGCGTTCCCCTCCCCTCTTTTGAATCTCAAAAACACAGGTAGTCAATCGCGACCCGTGCATTTAAGTTTGGTAGAGGTGCTATACCCCATAAGGACATTGAAGAAATTCTTCCCGGAGAATTCTTGCATTCTTTCCCATCACGAATGTATCAGTTGTGATCACTAGAGACAACACAGAAAGTTTCACCACGAAGATTCGGTTTCCGAAGAGAAACAAACTCACGAAGCACTTTTTATGGGCATTCGAAGGCAAGTCGCGCAGTCAAGCGAGGCATGGAAAGAAGTGCGCCCTGAGGCGGCTACGTAATATCAACCGACGCAGTGAAAGAATCCGGTAAGAGCGTGCGATTTTGGAGAATAAAGGCAAAACAATCGGTAGGTTATGATGCGTTAAAAGTGTGAGGTGTTATTACAGTAGGTCAGCGGGTCGAAAACATTCCCTAGTGAAGACATTGAGAGAACCAAGTGGAAGTGTTTCCGCCGCCAGCATTTGTGACAGATGTCCTGCTCATATTTGAACGAGTGCCAGTCCTTCCGGTTTTTCGAATTGTTTACCAGAAGAAAAGTAATTTTTTGTTCTTTCCGTTCTTATCATAGATGATGGGATCCAGGCTAGCTACGGATGAAAAAGAATCATGGTTTCTCCGTAAAGGATTTCTTCAATGTCACCTCCTGAGCCTTTAATTCATGCTACTTCAATGCCGCACTACTCAAAAGCACCATAAGTGAATTTATTGAGTGGTTTCTTGAAATTCTCGCTTTGGACCTCAAGTCGCTGCAAATTCGAAACACTAGGAAGTTAATTGAGGTCATCTCCTTACCGAAACACTTGTGCATTTTCCGACACTAAAAGTATAATGATTATCACTCATTAGAAAAAAAATCGAGAAAAGTTTTTTATTGTGATCCCTGTGAAATAATTCTAAAGATTATGAGGATGAAACTCTTTCGGGTGACAGCATTTCAAAGATGATTTTCGAGAGGTCGGCAATGAAGCAGAAGAAACTGTTGCGAGGGCGAGCTATTGCAATGGCTGTTATATGTTTCTACCTGTCCTAGCGCCACCACAACTTCATGTTTTCATACACACAGGCTTGAGTAATAATCAGCCACGAAACTCTTTAGTAACGGCAAACGGAGATGTAGAGATTTCAAAAGCATGCCGTCTGTTGAATTTCTCTGGCCATACCGAAGCTTTCCTTTATAACTCAGACTAACGTAGTAGTTGGTTTGCATGTGTTTTTGTTCTGAAGTTGTTCTTATGCTTGAGAGCAGGAATGGTTGTTGAAAACTGAGAATGAGCACAAGATGATGGCGATTGTCGGTAGGCTCTCGGTGGTGTTTTTAGTGTTTCGTGGCGGTAGACGAGCTTCTCATGCATTCTGTATCGTCGTCCACGCCTCACCGATTCAACGCTCAGCTTTTTTGAAGCACTTATGCACCTTGATGGTCCGAGTTTCAGGAGCCGACCGAATGTCCTCTTTCGGCGATTTCATTGCTTTGTCGGAAAAGTGCGATGAACTCACTGCGAAAATTATCAACAGGTGAGTGTTTCGTGGACAATCGAATTTTCTTAGCTTTATTGCGCTAATGTCAGCTTGCTTTGAAGGGAGGTCTCCGACGGTATCGTTGCTCCCAGCTACGAACCCGCTGCTTTGAGCCTTCTGGCCAAGAAGAAGAACGGCAATTACTGCGTGTTGAAGGTTGTACTCCATTATCCTTTCTCTGATGGTAAACAAAGGAATCGTTCCAGGTGAATCCAAACTACGTTCCCACGGAAACCGAGGAGAGAACCGTGTTTGGCTTGAAACTGCGTCAGAAACGCAATAACGCCGTGATCAACGCCACCACCTTCATCAACGTCGTCGGAAAACACAACAACGTCAGTTTGGTTACGTCGCTAAACGTCGTCCGCAAAGCGTATATTTGTGAGAAAATTCAATTTTCTCGAGTGTCCATCTTCAAAACTGCGTCACTGCTTGACAACATAGCTGATATTGAGAAAAAACTGAGACATACACAAAAAATATATCCGCAGAAACCAGAATGAAATGAGACCCACCGTGGAACCTCGCCTGGTGTGCGCCACACACTCGGCTTCCATCTAGTTTCGCAGGGGTGTTTCATGCGTATGTGACTAGTGAAAGAGCGAATATTTTACATGTCTTTTCAGCGCGAGAAATTGTCACTCATCCAGTATTAGTACACTACACTGTGTCGGTGAAACTGGATTTCGAAGGGGGGGGGGTATTCCACTGTGCTCTACAATATGAAATAGAAAAGCTCATGACACGTCATTGACTCTTTTTTGAGATGTGCCTTTGACAAGTACCGGAGTACTGTTAAAGTAATCCTGAGGTGCTCCCCCATTTGGATCTCCAGTAGTCCAAATCAGGGGATTGAACATCCTTACCGAAGCGTTGGGGCAGGTCAGCTCCAGGGTGGGTTATCAGGCGCAACAATTGAGTATTATGTGGGGAAGATGTTATCAGACGGTACGAATAAGTCGCTCAAATGTCATTTATGCTAGTGATAGAGATTCCAAATGATTGCTATCTATTAGGTTGGTAACTTTGAAATGTCGCTTCCCTTTGTACCCTTGTTTCTCATCATAAACACAATCTGTTAGGAAGGGATGCCATTCATTCGAAAGAGCGATTCAGCGCGCATATTGCGTAATCTTATGCGCTACTGAGCGGATGCTCTTCAAGCCAAAACTTTTGCTCGAAGAAATGATCAGAAAACGTCACCTGAGCGTACATGTTCAAGCAAGCAAAAACAGTCAACGAATCTCACTCGTTGTGGGCAAAACATTGCGTGGCAACGCATAGTCTCTGGTGCACTTCCAGCTATGGTTTCAGCCTTTCCAATTCTGAGGTAAAGGACTTGAGGGCGAAGAGAATGGATATTTGTACGTGTTGAAACGGAAACTAAGGAAACCCGACGAACTGAGCCTCCGCCAAATTACACTGAAACTCTTAGGGAGACTTGACTGTTAACAGTAAAATCTAAAAGTTTTCACATCCGTCTGGTAAGGCCTTTCAGGATAGGAAATGGGCTCGGCCTATTCTGAGCGACACGTGCAAGCAGTACTGGCGGCCAATACTGGAACGCTATCGAATATCTCCAACAGGAAGAAGGCGCTTGACTACGTTGTAAGCGCATTTCACAACAGGACTTTCCCCGATAACAAAGAGAGAATATGGCCGCTGTTGGCGGCTGATGGACAGCTGAGGGTGACTTCGAAACCAGACATCCACGGGAACAAAGTCACGTTTTCATATGGAGGTACAGTATAGCAACGGTGTACCAAGGAATGCTGGTTGTGGGTTACACTGTTGCAGCTGAAATCTGCGCATAACAGCTTCACCACATGGATAGAGCTCCGCGTCGTCAAAGGGTAAATTCGGTCAATGAAAAAATATGGCTCGATAATGCAAGACCATATGTTGCAAAAATCTTGCAACAAGAGCGAATCGAGGAGTTGGGCTAAGACGCTCTACCTCTCGCGCCATATAGCTCAGGTCCGGCGCCGTCCGACTATCACTGACCTAGGTCAGCGCAACACTCCTTATTGTTAGCAGCAAACCAATCCGATAACCGCGACGACGTCAAAATTTGAGTGCCCAACTTCTTCGAGTCGATCCAAAAAGAGTTCTGCGCGGTAGCCATCCATGCTTTGCGTAACGAAAGGTGATGAACCTTGACACAGGTGATGAAGATGTTTCAGGTTGATGTGCTTCATTATTGATTTTATAATGAAAATAATTGATGGTCGGAAACGACATTTCAAAGTTACCAACCTAATAGTACTAAGGATGAGATAACCTTGACGTGCATCTCCCCCACCCCCTCGAACTCCATTTTCACCCACTGTGTCCTCAATCTGGTCACAAGAGGAGTGGCGAAGCGAGGTTTTTGAAACGTTGTGGTGGAAGCAAAGTTATCCTGATGACATTTTCCTGCGCCAATCACTTTTTATGAGTAGAACAACTACATACGGTAGAGATAGTTTCTTTTCTTCTTTGCACTGTCGGTCCACTTTGAGTTTTTTTTTTCTTTTTTGCACTGTCGGTCCACTTTGCGCTACCTTCATTTTCCAACAAAATGAACATATTAGCTATACATAATACCTATAATGTAATATACCTAGTCCGTAGGCGAGTGAACCCCTAAGGGTGCGGGACGATGCGTGTCTCGTAGCGAAAAGTATGCCCCCAGCGGCCTTCCAAAGCCGTAACCGCACCCACAGTTCGCGCCGCTGCCCGCCCATCTCGCCTCTGACTCGAGCCGTTTACCAGATAGAGTCAGATAGCAAATTGTTTGATATGCAGTATCAACATTAAGAGTAAGGTTTGAAGGTAATTTTGCCTCAGGTTCTCTACAAATCCCTTGATTTGATTGGAATTTAATTGTAATTTTTATAAAATTAAATCCATAATTATAGAAATGAATTCAAATGAAATCTCGAAATTTCACATTTCAGTTGAACAAAGCAGCCACCGATGATCTTATTGTGGCCACAGTCGCTCTCAAGTATGCTCAATCGAACACGGTTTGCTTCGCACATCGAGGACAGGTACGTACGCCTTTGCGCTGTACTTCCGCCTTCCTTAGCCATAAATTTTCATGTAGTGCCCTATGAACCACACTCCACAATTCACGTGATTATCAGCCCTAATAACAGCACCCGAGGGAAATGTGCTTAAGTAGCATTCGAAAGTACCGGGCTTTTATCGCGACAGTAAGCTTTACCAAGTTGTGAGATGTGCTGGAGACACAAGAATCTAAGTTCAGCACCCAACCGATGGGCTACCGTAGCCCTGACGTGACATGCGCGCCCGCCGCAACCGCATACTTCGCACGCAGCTCGACGTCTGTATGGAGTTCGTTTCTCTCCTAGCGGTTCAACTGACATAAGCTGAGATTCCTTCAAATTTTCTTTGCTATTCTGTTCCAGACTTCACTTCTTACACCCATCGGGCAAAGTGGACGTTCTTTAACAGCACTGTTGAAGTTTTTCTTCTATTATTAGCAAAATAAACATATGGTGAATCGGGTAACGGCAGGATAGGTGACAAAGGTGGCTTACAATGCGGCTCTGAAGACCCCAGCGAAGACTCACTAGAACATACTTCGCGCCAGGTAGTCGTGGCAAAAGAGCCAGGACAAGGTAATGGTCATGACTGTACGCTCATTGGTGTTCTTATACATCTTGAGAAAGGGTCTTGGGTCTATGTGGCTCGGAGGGGGCCAGTCGCCGCCACGGCATCGCGCATCCTCGCGCCCTCTTGGCGAGATAGTGTAAACTCAAACATTCCAGCTTTTCACACATGTCAAGTGACTGCCCTTACCCCCACCCCTAGACTGCCTACACTCCCCCTGGCTCACGGATTTCCCGGCGTTGCAAACATGCCGCGACGCCGCGGCGGTGACTGGCCCCCTCCGAGCCACATTGCGCCGGGGTTTTTGTGGGTGCTGATGACCAAATTCGTTGGGCTCGTCGCCTTGAACTGGTGAACTGATCAATGATCCTCGGTAAAAGCAGATCCTCGAATTACGATAGCGGCTACGAGGAACTCGATTTTTTGTTTCGTAGAGCCAGGGGTAAGAAGGACAAGGTGTAATATGTAGTCAAAACGCTTCAATAGGTGGATCTTCGTGAACTCCAATCCTCGAATCTCGTTAGAGGCGACGATATATTATCTACCTAAAGTGAAGGAGCTCATATAGGGATTAAAAACAGCGATTTCACATCAGCAGGCTCCCACCTTTTTATACAGGCAGAATCGTATGCAGATGCTGCTATGTTCCCGACATATCGCGTGTTACGACTGCTTTCCTTTGGAATGGGTTTTACCCTAAAATCCCATAGATAAGAGCGGTTTAATTTACCGGTGAAAAATGAATT
>KZ345145.1:219115-232390 GCA_002352805.1 Teladorsagia circumcincta
AGCGATGTATAAACGAGTTCATTAGTGTATTCAGTTTGTTCAGTGCCACTAGTGAATCCATAAAGTGGTTTTGTTGAAAATCTATTGTTTATGAGCAATTTGAGCGTTATAGACAGGTGTCATGATCCAGCATTCTGCAATACCTAAACTGTTCAGGCCAGGCTTCTAATATGCTAGAATCAGCTCACAGTCAGCCCCTGCTCAACTTAAGGGATGAGAGTAATGATCGTGGTAGTATGAGCAAGTGCTAAAGAGGCAATGACTCACCCCGTAAGGAGGGCACTGGACCTCGAAGTCCAGAGCAAGCGATCACGAGCAGCCTCTGAAAGGTGGAGGGATGTGCTAAAGAAGAACCTCACTTAAAGCAACACCCCTGGGAGGAGCCAACTTGAAGGATCATTCTTAGGGTGACATAGGGTAGCCCACGTGTAGCACAGATGTGCAGTTGTCGCGTCCCAACAGTGAGTGACAACGGCGCAGAGATCTTACAAAGCTGGCCGCTGGCCGCTAGTTCCGGCCGCTGGACGAATCACGTGGCTGCGTGTCCTTGAGCGGCTGCGTAGTCCCTGCGCGATTGCGCGTGAACTGTACCGCGTTCGATTGTTCGTATTGGTGCCTGTATATTTACTTGTATTAGTGCATGCGCGAAGGCAGTTGCATTTCTTGCTGCCTTGCGCAGCAAGAAATGCCAGCTACTTCAGACAACTCGCCCGGCACCTCCATCTCTTATATTGAAGGGTCCCATGTTTTCTTTGTTTATTTTGTCATTTGCAATCAACTCGTCATCCACAGTTTCATCATCAACCTCTTCTACCCCACCAACACGATCTGAGGGTGTTGCTTTGAGTCGAAGACAAGGCAGAGAAGCCTCATCTAACAAGTGTAGCAGGTTCTGCACTGGCGCAGGAAAACTTTCAAAGTGAACAAGAGGATGCTCCGAATTCAGGTATGGGTGTAAATTGGTTTATACCATAGCAGTATTCAATCTAATTAACGAACAGTAGTTAACAACGTTTATTCATAAAAAAAAACTCAATGGCCATTCTGCTCAGCTCGGCCTGGACATCCTTTGATTGACGCCACTCTTGACGATGTTGTCATCAGGATCACCCCGAATCAGCTCTTCATACCATGTCACATTTAGTTCGGGATAAAGGTACAGGTAGGTTACAATCATCTTGAATGGTCCGGTTGGCAACATTTTTTGTAAAGTTCGGCAGTGGTTAGGAAATAGCTTCAGTTTACAGTGATACAATATCTGCCTTAAAGATAACCCCATGAGTTTGGATTCCTGGGCAACGAACATCCTCAATTTTATCCCATTCTTTGAAAAGCTGATTTCAGCAATCAAATTGTTTTTTGCCTGTCTTTATTTTACCGTCAACTCAACTACAATCGAAGCTTCCGTTTCTACTGCAACGTTCTACAAAAACCAACGGTCTGTGGCAAGAGGTCCTTACAACTTTCATCCCTGCTGTTCTTCTGTACATCCCACAGAGCTCGCTATTTTTTGGGCCATGAGAGGGTTCATTACAGAGTTGCTATGTACAACTCTTCTCAATTTTTACTTTGGAATCCGAGTTCATTAACATATTTCCCCATAATCCTCACAAAATTGTGATGGATACTCATTGGGCAATGATTGAGCCATCGCTTAGCTACCGTAACGATTTCATCTTTCCAAGAAATCAATAACTGTTCTCTGCTCCAGGGACAGATGACATTTTTACGATGCGTTCCTTTAACAAGGTAGATTCCAACAGAATTCAGTCGACTATGCGTGATTCAGAATGAACTGAAACCACTCACTAAATAAAGATCGTGAAACTCGAAAACTATTTGGAAAAAGCTTTGACAAAGTAATGATTAAAATGAGACACCCAAAGCCTAATCGCAAGCGTTTCTAGGCGCGCCCTGCATTATCGCAGTCAGTGTTCGTGAGGGATGAAGCCTATGCAAGCAAGCCGTATTCATTTTTTTTAAACATTTTCAGCGATTTCTCGGCCAGGGACCGTCAAACTCTTCGTTCTTTAACATGGTGCTGAAAATTGCTTCTAAACAACTTTTTATACAAAAAGTGATACTATATGAAAACCAGTTGACATTGTTTCGTCGATAATCAAGGAATGTAAAGGTGACTGCTCGATACACGGATGCTTTGCCTCTTTCGGATGAACTCGACTTTCTGCGGCGATTCGTCTCTTTTCTAGAAGTCAGAACGGTTACAGTGACTTTTGCATGTTTATTGTGTCATTAGCCTTTCAATAAGCGTGTGCCCTGGGGCGAGAGATCCTCTATCAGGGAGCGATTGCAGTAGACTTCTTGATGAGTCTTATAACCTGAGGCTGTGCAATCACCGAGGTGATGAAAACAGCTTCTCCAGTGAATTGGTTAATATTTTGAACTATTGCTTCACTACCATTCTACTGAATTCACTATTTCGCCACAGTGGGGGATGATTCATAGATCTTTGAAAACGACGTAAAATCAAAATGTAGACTGAAATAAGGGTCTGCCTGGACATTTCAATGCAGGAGTACGAGGGCATAACATCATTTAGATTCTACTGGATATTCAAAAGCTCAAAGGAAGCGATTACGATAAAAGTGAGCATATTGGGGAAGTTTATGCATAGCAACTTGCGACTCGCAAGAAGAGGTTACTTGGTCCTCGACGGAAGGTGCCTGGTTGCTGAGCAGGACTTCAGAAGCACTCCGCCCCCAAAGCGATCCGCCCACCAATTTAGTTGGTGATTTGGATGAGCTGTCTTGTTAGCAGCGGCGCAACTGGAGCGAATCAATTGGAGCACGAGTTGGTATGTTCCCAGATAACGGCGGTAAACTCGTCCATCCGTCCACCGTCTTGTCCGCTGCTTATCCTTGAACGCCAATCAACGGCCGCACAAGGGGGTCCTGTTGCTTTTTAGTGACGCATTTCTCTGCTTTTTTTTGGCTTTTGGCGTATTATTGTGCACCATACGTGCACTCTAGGCCTCTCTAGAGTGTAGCGTGATCGCTGCTTTCAAATTGCGGTGTTTTCACAGCTGCGTAAGCCTCTTCATGCTCCTGTTCTCTAGTTCGTTCACGATCTTTTCCCAGAAGCATGGCTGTGAATTCAGTGGTGGCATCCTCACAAACGGAAAGAGCAAAATCAAAGGAAAATGGGTCATTAGTGTCGACAAACAGCAGCACTATAAAATTCATGCTCTGCAAATAAGTCAAACACCAAGCATAGTTACTCTAGCAAATATAGAAAAATGAATGGGTGGAAGCATGAATTAAGAACTTCGTTCGTAGCACCGATGGCCACACTTGTTACAACGAGTAGTTGAGGCCATGCTCCTCCAGTTGCAACAATGAGAAGAAAAAATAATAAAAAAAGCAGATGGCAAGGACCAATGCAAAGCGAGAAGCAATCTCGCATTTTTTTATCAAATTCCTTCGGAAATCAGAAGAATAAGAATTAAAAATATATCCAAGAAGTCAGTCGCTTCCCTAATGATGTGAACCTCTGGGAGTTACCACTGACGTCAGATTTGAGCCGCACCACAAATGCTCGACGAGCCTTGTCACTTCGAAGCGGACGTGAGTAACTGTAGATGGCCATCGTTCGCTCAGCGTTCGTCAGCGATTGCTCCAACATGAGGATCACCTGCGCCCACTGAAATATGCTTTTCGGTGAAGGAACATAGCAATTGCACCTAAAAAAACCAAAAATGTGAAATCAAGATGGACGAGTAGTTTTGGAAAATAGGCTTTAAATTTGCGATGAATTCTCGATCTGAGCATTATTCGTGTAAATATATGGTGAAATTTTCCTGCATTGTATGTAAAGCACAGGCTATTTCCTTCCTCGGTGAAGCGGCAATCAGTAGCCTTTCCACGGAGTCAGGTTTTCCACATCGGACAAATATTTAACCTCATTTAAGCAGTAGCTGATAAGCATTGATCAATATCAAAATTTTCTGTTCCTATTCCCCACAGGTGATCCCTCAGACCCAAATAATTCCAAAATAAGTTGCTGTTTCCCTAATTCTTACCCCTTGGATTGAGCCGAGAGCAGAATGTACATAGTGCAGTGGATACTACTATCGCATAGAACAATCTATACCAGTGAGTTCCGCCCATGCCAATCCTTATATTCTCCCTCGTCGGTATTTTATGACTTTTGGGAAGAAAAAAGTCTAATGGACAAGGTACTGGGAATTTCTCGAGCCGTTGTTTGGCCGAAGTTCAAGGAAATTCGGAGGTGATCGACACCAACTCCCTTTTCGTCTACTTGAAATGTTCTTGTGATACTCAAGCATAGAATGACGGTATCACTCCATATCAGCCTTATTTGTAAATCGGCAAAGAACAATCTACCAGGGTTACCTATGCCCATCTCTTACATTCTCCCTCGTCGGTAGTTTAGGACTTTTGGGGAATAAGAAAGTTTTATGGAATAGGTATTGCGGATTGTAAATCGTCTCGGTATCCTTCCGGAATTGATCTTCCAGAGGTTTGTTTGTTTACTCATTGCCAATCATAAAAGGGCACCACATCAAAGTGGTAAAATCATATCCTGATTAGTGGCACAATCGACTGACTTATGCTTATAAATTGACCTGTCATAGACGGGGTTTACGATGGGAAGAGAGCCCACTAAAAATCAAGGTAGAGGGGACTAGATGCACGGACGAAGGAAAAACAAGAAAAACAGTCTAAACTCGAAAATGGGATCCCTTCTTTCCCCTGGCCCACATTGATGCGATTCTCCTCGCTGTTTCGCTCTTCAATGCTAACGCTTTCTCTGCTAGGCGGCTAGAGCGAAACGACGAGGGGATGGGCGGGCAGCGGCAACAGCGGCGTGGGACTGCCATGCCAGACTGCCGGGAGCAAACCTCCGCTGCAAATTGCGTGTCGGTCCGCACTCATAGAAGCCCGCCTGTCTTTTCGTTGGATTGATTTCCCATTCTTCAACCTTAACCTTATCGTGAGATCTCCCTTAATATTGGCTGTTGAAGAAAACCTTCTTCAATTCAACATTAAGTAGACCAGGAGCCACCGAGCCCAGCGAAAGACTGAGGAACAGGAATCGAAGGATCCGTTGTGTTGTGCTTACGTGACAACAGTGTCTCTGCATTTGTCAGTCTACGACTGCGCTATGCGCTATTTGCTAGTACCAGTTTAGCTCCGCGTGTCAACACGCGCACACTCGATAAGCTTCTGTTCCACTCGAATACCTATTGATTGTTAGGTCAACGGCTGACGTGTCTATTGTGTTAGATTTTACCGAACTGGTCGTCTTCCAGACAGGATCCAACTTGTTGTACTTAATTCGACACCCATTCTAGCTCTTGCGAAAATCGATATTTTCAATCGATATCGATCGAGGCATGTGACTCGGTGGAAATCTCCACTTCTACGACAGCACGGAGTCATACTGTGATTCTCAATGTGATTCGACTCCTCTGCGCAAATGACGATATTTTCAATAGACATCGATCGATAGCATGTGACCCGACGAAATCTCTACTTCTACCACAGTCCCAATCAAAAGTGTAGTTCCCATCATTATTCGATATTCATGAACAAAATAAAATGCAGCTTTTAGCACTTTTCCAGGAAATTTGAAATAAGCCCTGCCCATAAGGTCGGGCTCCACCCAGTACCGTATCCACTTCTGGCCAACCTTTCACGCCCCGAAGGCAACTCCCTACCCACCCGGGACCATGCCCCAACTGTTTTCTCGGTTCTACGTAACGTGTGAGCTTAAAGCGAGAGATTACGATAAGGGGTGGATGCGGCACGGAAGCAAATACATCAGTGGAAGCAGTGGTCAGGGGCCAGAGGATGCGATATGTGATCTTTTCGTGGCCTAAGGTGCGCTAGTTGCAGAATGCTGGACTTGCCAATCTCCCCTGAGCTCCGCCTCCACCTGAGCTCCGCCTATCAGTGGTTGCCACAGCATCATCGTTCGATTATCATTTTGAAAGGGAATCTCACTTCGAGCGGCCGTATCATATGACTTTTGCGTGGAAAACGTTATCACAAAGCGTGATATCTGATGGCGCAATGATGGCTATCAGATAATATGTGCAAACAGGTTCTCACTAGGTTGCTAGATCGTCCTATGACAGTGGTCAACGGGCAGACAAAAAAGCCTCATTTTGCGTGTTCTAGGGGGATTTTTTCGTTTTTTTTTCGCTACAGCGCATCAGTCAGCATCCCCGCTTTTACTGTAAATCCAACCAATCTCATCGTAATCTCTCGCTTTAATGGCAGACAAACAGACAGACAAACACACCAAACTTCTGCTTTATATATAGAGCGCATTCGATGCAAGCAAATCGTGTACAGTTGTGAGTTGCACAGTTTTGCATTTTTTCTTAGTCCTGAAAGTTTGTCGTCGAAATGGAAAACACATACCTGACGCTTCCATTCCTTTTCTGTCTCGGCGATTTTCTCGTAAGTCCTTGTCATCATAGCGATCAACAAATTCAGTAACATTAGTGTTACGAGCAATTCGTAGATGGAGAAAAATATCTGTAATTGCTGCATGGAAAAAAGGTCTGCTAAAGGGGGATAGCGCGACCCACCTTGCCTTGCAAGGACACACCACTCTTACAGTCATTGAGATTCTTGTAGAAAGTGCCAAATTCGCCAACACTCATTATGATCATTCTCATCAGCGCTTCACGTGGTGAGTTCATTATATTTTCAAATCTGAAAATCTGATAACCATTCTGTTCTGTTGAAATTGCTCTACTGTCTCTGAACATGACTGGAGAAACCGAATCGTTGATTCAATCTTCGGTTGCCCACCTGTGGGCTTATCATGATGGTAATGCTAGCAATATTTTTAGCACCTCTAACTAAGTGTGTGGCGTATTTCAGAATGGCTATCAGTGATAAAACCTATGACTGATTTGGATTTGCTCTATTTTTCAAAACCTGTAGTGTCCCTTTATGACTGTGATAGTCACACTAAACGGTAACTCACAAAGTCGTCTTGAACAATGCGCATTGGTGCTGTGGCTGTGTAAAGGAAGTAAAGTCACAAATAGAAAATGGGAGATTACCACGGAGGCTCCCACCCACAAGCTTCCGAACGCTCACCACTTCTTCAGTGCCACGACATCGAATAATCTAGGCCCCTGTGATGTTGCTCAGCTACGAAAACAGACGGTCTGAACTGCTTCTTAAAGCGAAAGATTACGATAAAGTGTTTGTGTGTGCAGCATAGAAGTACATGCCCAGTGGAACAGTATCAGGGGCCACAAGGAGCGAGATGTGACCTTTTCGCGGCCTAAGGTGCGCTAGTTGCAGCTCACTGAGCTCGCCAATCCTCCCTGAGCTCCGCCTCAGCCTGTGCTCCACCCATAGCAGCGCTATCGTTCGATTATCACTTTGAAAGGGTATTTCACTTTGAACGGACTTACCTTTACCCTATGCCTTTTCTGTGAAATGCGCTATCATTCAAAGCTTGGAGCTAGTTGGCATGATGGGACCATCGGGTAACGCAACGATCCCTACTTGGTTGCTGCAGGTCAATAGGCAAAGGAGGGGTCCCATTTTGCGCGTTCTTGACAGACTTATTCGCTTTTTTCGCCACTGGGGCATTACCCAGCACCCCCCCCCATTCCCTTTCGAACCCAATCAATCTTATCGTAATCCCTCGATTTAACCTGAACGGCATTTCCCATCTACATGGGGTTTTTTCGGTAGTAATGGAGCTGCGAAACACTCTCCCAGCCACATTTACATAGTGCTCTCTGACCTTAAGTACAGTATTTACAGTACGTGCTAATTCCTTTGAATCGAGCCAATTGAAAGATACTTGTTTGTAATCGCTCAAATATTGTTAGCGCTTCATCTTCCCTGTATTCACTTCCTCCATATAAGCTTGGCAGAACTGCCTATCACCCGGCTCAGGAGGCATCTCCGAACTGCTTCCACACACTATGGTCTTCATCTAATAGTATGTTTCAAATAGGGCATAGGGGCGAACACGAGTGGCACCACTTTCCACGCGCACCGTGGGCGGTCAAACGACGGATCAAATCTAGGCCAGGCCGACTGCCTCCTTTCGCTTCAGGGTAAGCCGAATCGGAACAGAATTATCTAGCAGGACACAAAAACTAGCCTGTACATCGGCTGGCTCACCTAAGTCATCGTATAGGTCACACCGCATTCAAATGCCTCCAAGGTTCTGAATGGCCTAGAATGCGTGGCGCAACCCAAAACGGGATTGATCAACGTGGAATGCTTCGCGATATTTACACTTCAGAAGAATTTCTTGTGTGTTATCAGTGCTTCGTTGCTTGTTTTTCAGGTGCTCAGCGTTATAAGTGCTCTAATCCTTATTTTCGACAGGGACGCAGAGCAACTAAGATCTCCCTCGCTCCATTTTCACCGGTTTTTCTGTGACACTTTCACCAGCTTTCCTTCTTCTGACACTATTTCTCCCAGATTCCGTTTGCGTTTGCTGTTTTGGGTTTGTGACTTTAGTGGTAGCGTCTGAGCGGAAGCAGCAGTAATGTGGTCTGTGGTGAGCCCTTCATCACTAGCTGGCCCTGCTCATCCTTCCACCACCCTCTCCATCACTTCAATCTGCTTACCTTCCAGTGTAGTGATCGTCAGGATGCAAGCCATGTTCTTCTTGATACTTCTTTTCGGCCATTTCACAGGAGTGGAAAATCACATAGAACGCTGAAGTGATATTTCAAGTATAATATCTTCATTAAATAAAGGAAACGCACACCTTCGGCAAATCCCAGCACAAATACTGAATAGATGAGAAGGAAGCGCAGCATGTCGCCAACGATAATCTTGTAGACCATCAGCACGAAAGGACCGACAAATTTCATACCCCTAGAAATGAACATCGCTACGATGAAAGAAGATTATAATGCTTTTCGAATTCTCACCGGCAATAAAAAAGAAAATGCATGGTTGTCATCAAAACGACGATGATCGTGAGGACGTTCTCGATTAGAAGCATCACTGGATGAAGAAAACAGGCTGTACGAATGGGAACGATGAGCAGCAAAGTAAGTTGGGAAACCTTGTGCAAGATCTTTTCCGGGAAGGCGCTCTGAAATAGGTGACAAATTCATAAATTCAGACTCTCCAATCCCTCACTGGAGAGTCTATAGCAAGTCGCCTAGCCTCCGTTGAAGGATACGTGCGGAAAGGAAGCTAGATTTCATACCTGATCACCAAACCCCAACCCTACATATATGTAACCAATAGAGCAAGATCCGCCAATTCAGACCTAACATCACTTCCTTATAGAACTACTGTTTTCTCTTGTATGATTATGTTTTCGCAATTACAGTAACTCTTCCTTAGCATATAGTCTAGCAGGTAAATTATATCCGTAATGCTATAGTAATTGTAATTTCTACATGATGTTTGGTTAGCGTAAAAGATTTTAAAGGACGAGCTACCAAACCCTTCACTTGCTCCGATCGCTGCTAGTGAATCCAGCCTACAGCTCTTAAAAGACGAATTCACGACAAGGGTGAAAGTCGAATTAGGAGTAATTCACCTGGTTGAGGGACCTCCTGAGGGTGCGGACTGAAGCGCAACTGGCACCGAAGAAGTTGACCTCGTAGACCTATTAAGCCTCAATCTTGGCGCGGCTGGTCAGTGCACGCCCACATACTATCGAATCACTCGCCACAGGTCTACACACGGTGAGTGATTAGATAGCAGAGAGAGCGTTATGTCGAAGAGGGCACAGCGATGGAAGTCGCATCAGTGCCGAGATCAACGGGAAAGAAAGCGGTTTCATTTCTCGGGTTCTGGGCCGTTTCCCAGGGTTTTTCCTTCACTATTGTAAAACTCATCATCGCTAATTTAAATATCATCGCTAATAAATAAATAAATAAATAAATAAATATAACCTACCTTTATACAACGCGTGAACTCTTCATTATTACATACTACAGATATTCCCTCACATGACACCCTCCGAAACTTTTGGTAGCTTCCGTTTTCCAGGTTCTACACCGCCACTACAAAGCCCTGCATGGTCCTGATCGAATGCCTAGTTAGCGAAGGGGTCTTGAAGATGTCATATCCAGATGGAAGCTCTGTGGAAGTGCATTTGGGAGATGTTGAACTGAACATAGCTTCGGGACTTCCAAGCTCAATCTAAACGAAATGTTTCTATTTGAGGGTGTACAAAAACGGACGATGTGATGGTTTGGACTGTGGTGATGACGCTGCAGCTTTCCTCGCAAAAATTGTACAAGAACCTGGTAAATGAAATATCATGTAATATTCATAATGGCATTGTCCAAAGACATGAAATGGAGGGAGTGTATAAATTGACGGTATGATTTTATGGAGCTACAGGGTGGCTACTAAATACTGGCGCATGGTTTAAGTGACCGTATCCTTCCGTAGAGAAGCTGTTACATCTCCGAAAGTTCATTTTTGTATACAATAAAAGATAACAATACATTACTCGAGAAGGTGCTCAAGATGGCGTCTTTGAGCACCGATCCAGGCTTCAATTCTTCTCTACTGGCACTACTATGAGCCGCAAGAACCTCGATCTCTCCTAAAGAAGCCTTCAGGGAGACTAAACTTCGATGTTGCTCAGAAGATACCTTCTGCTGTAAAAAGCCCTGCACCGCAGAAGCCATTGGGTTCAAATCGGGCGAGTTAGATGGCCAAACATCCTGCGATTAGTAGCCTGGAAAATGACGGTCACACAACTCCAGCGCAGATTCGCGGCATGGGCAGGCCCCATTCTTGCTGAAGAGTGCGGCGACGTCTGCTGAAGATCGAGACAGTCCAGGGGATGTGCACATCACGTGATATTGTTCAATAAATTAAACAACAATAAATCGTGCGACAATATTAGGGTAGCTACCCTATACACCTTTACTGGTGATCGAAACAATATTTTGCCTAATTCGCAGAAGCTCACAGTTTCCACTGTTTCAGTTCCTTATTGTGTTCGACTTTTTCCTTGAAAAGTTGTGCTTGATTGAATGTTGTAAGGTAAATACAACGAAGTGCCTGCCGGTCTAGCAGCCCTATCCTCGGCTGAATTTAGGTTACCACCAAAAATAGCTAGTTACAGACGCTCGACTGCTGATGTATGTGAAAGAGCTTTTCTCTGAACGAACATGCGTGTCAGCGCCCACGCCGTGGTATGAAGATGCTCCATCGAGGACAGATAAGGTAGGGGACCGAAACTCAGTATTGGGTTGTCCAAAAAGTCCTGCGAACTTCGCACACAATGTTTAAATATCACTATAAGTATAAGTTCATCACGTCAGCAGAAGGCTTACATGAGAAAAACACAGTATCAGTGTATGTTCTCAAACAAGATTAGATACAACCAATACATTTGATGGCAACAATGATATCTGCTGCTGATTGCTTCCTAATGTCCCAATGTTTTCGAATGCTGCTTGTCAGACTCCAAAAGTATTAGGACTCGCCTTTTCGTAGCAGTAACTTGAAGGCGAAGTTCGGGATTTCTGGTCTAACTTTATCTTTTTCCCGTGTATTATGCAGCGGCATACAAGCGCGGAGCATCTGCAGAAGTCGCGGGATGGTTTAGCAAGCCTACCGCGCCAAGAACCAATTACCAAGCACTGGCGCCGCCCTAAGCCCATAAAGTCCGGTCAAAGTTCCACTTGGCCTTCCTTAACCACGTGGGGAAGTAATGTTTCACTGTTGTTCGGAAGGTGGTAGAGCAGTATTTAGCAAATTTCAACTGCGAAAGTCAACAGGAAACCTGATGTTGGGATCACTATTGCGAATCTCATGAGTATCGAAAAAAAATCAGATGGGAAACAAACAAAAATACAGAGAAACAGAAAATGATTAGAAAAATAGCTGCAGGCGATCTCCTGCATTAGGTTTTCGAGCGAAGCCAATTCTGAAAACACGTTCAGATACGTCCTTCTCTCAGCCCTGGGTTGTATGCAGCTAATAGATGGGGATCTATTTTAAGTTTCTCACGCGGTTTTTTTGCCTTTTTTCTTCACTATCGACCTGCATAGCACTCGAAACATCATATTTGAACAGATAACTCTCTCATTTCATCCCGGAACTTGCTTTTGTCCACGGCGTTAGATTGTGGCAGTCATATGGGGAGTGGTATATATGTTTCATCTGATTCAAATAGTCATTACCGGCTCTGAAATTGAAGCTTTTTGCTCGCTCATTAGTATTAGGACGTGTCAATTGGAAATTCTTCAATCGAACCAGACATCCAATCAAGAAGATTACCATCGTTGGATTGTAGGGACGTACTTGTTTTTTTTGCACAACTTCCCATCTCTCCCATTTTACGATTACAGAGATTGCTGGAGATGAATCGACCCATTCATTTATGGGATAGCGTCGAAACTCCCACAGGCTGACAAGCATGGTGGACTTATAGATACTTATAACGTTTAATAGGTCAAAAGATGGCTCGATTCAGAGAGGAGTATGGAGCTGCAAAACGTTGCATGAAGCCATTATGTAAATACATACCTTCCACTGAAGCCTCAGAGGTTCAAACACCAAAACAACAGAGTATTAACTTCTTCCAAAAGAAGCCTCTTTGAAGTGCTGCAAGACTTTCTTGACAATCCAATAGGTGTCCGGAAGCGCGCGGAGGGCAAGGGTTATCACATAACAGAATCATAGTTCACACAACAAACATGGGGTGGCATTCACGTTCATGTGTAAACTTCAAAAGAGAGTAATTTCAAATAAATTGCAGCCTAGCTTGCCTTCATGGACGACGTACCTTACATGATCAACACTCAGGCATCTCTTGATGATCTCAACGAGAAATTGGATGACAAGGTTTGGCCACTTATTGTTTTCCTAATTGTAGTTTTGTTTGTGATCATTGTGATGTTTTGAATATCCTTCAGGATGCAGCTATATAAAGGATTTTCCTCGCTTCAGGTAACGATAGAGCAATTTCGGCCCGTCATCGTGGTGGACAAGGGTGATGCCTCCGACGAAGATAGGTGGCTTCCTATCCACATGGGGGATGTTGCATTGCAATGCACAAAACCATGCACTTTACAGCACTCTTGTTAAATTTAAGGCGGACGCAAAAATAGTGGACGAGAAGGCTTGCAGAATCACCTGGGTAGGTATAGGAGAGCAAGCAACGGAAGGAGCTACTCAGGTATTCGACAGAGAAGCAATAAAAGAAGTAGTTATCTCCTCTGGAGACGATGAACTCCTTCGTGAGTTTGAAAATGGAAGGATTTCTTTTCATAGGCACCCCAAAACAAGGAATGTTTCGCGTACTAGCAGG
>KZ345145.1:251905-269351 GCA_002352805.1 Teladorsagia circumcincta
ATATACATCTCATGTTAATTGGCCGGGTCGAGCAAATGTCCTTTCCTTGTTAGTCCGAGCCTCACTAGTAGCAGGTCAGAGGTGTCTTTCTGTGAGGCGTCCCGACCTCAGGATGCAACGCACTCATTCACACCAAGGCATATTTTTGCCGACGTTGCACGTGTGATTCCACTGTATTACGTGCACGAACCTCAAAATGGTCGGTTGGACCGTAAATCAGTGAGTTCATCGAGTGTATCACAATCGAAATTAGTGATTGAGCTAGGTAATAGCCTCTTGACTGAAAAAAAATCCGGAAACAGCTGCATCTTTTTGGAAATTTTGTTGACTGTTGGTTGGATTCAGTGCTCGTGTGCATTTCAGAGCTCATGTGCATATCCGATGATGCACTAGCGTGAATGTTGCTCTTGTTCCACATGCATAATCACTAAGCAAAAGAGACTTTCGACGTCGTTTGCGTTCGCTTCTCTTGTTTTGTTTTAGCATTCTTGTCTGGGAAAGAAATCTGAGATGGCTTCATATAACCTACATAACTTTCACCATTTCGCTGTATCGTGAATCAGCACTACGTCATGACGATGGGTCCATCTTTCTGAATGTGATTCTGAATAAGTTGTGTTGTTTGACGATACCACCTTCCCTGAACACGTTGCCGACCGTGTGGGATGATGTCATACCAACCTCTTTCGGCATTGTGGGACCGTGTGACATGATGTCACCTCACAGTATTTTTTAATTGGTTTTCAAACATTTCAGGTATCTTATTTATGTGATGTGTACGCTATGCTTGGACATTGTTACACAAAGCGTGATCCCTAGAGAAACGCTTTGCTTAACACGTTGACGACAGTGCGGCAACTAGATATGCCGCCATTTTTTTAACTGATCGGACATTGTGGCAAGTATGGTTGCCACAACATTTACGTTCAATTTTTTCTTGAACGCGCAATTTCTTAATAGGTTTTTTTGCTCTCATTCTTTAGAATATATACCATTGTGACCTTATACGTCTTGGTCCGCAAATTGGTTGGATATGGCGCAGAATAGGAAAGGGCAGCAGCCTCGCCGGACCAAGACGACACACTTTCATTATCACTTATCAGTTCGTCTTCATCAGATTCTGATTTCCTGTGCAGAACACCTTCATCTATTTCGTCTTCGATTGCTCCTTGGTCCTAGCATTCGATTCCATTAGAAAATGGCCCAGTTGCAGAGTATCTTCTACATAAATATTATCGTCAATCCCAACCATTTTATATGCCTGAACAGGCGTCTAATTGAGAGAAATTTCTACTATATAGGCCATTTCTGCGTGCATTTCTATCATGTGAATTAACTTACTTAAGTAGGCCCTTGTAGAAGTGTGTTTTACTTGTGATGTTCCAAAAGCGCACCTTATGAGACAAAGCGGCATACATAGTTGCCGCGGCGGCGGTGCCCGCGAAATTGTTCATGTCCCAGGCGGCGAAAAAAGTCAAAACGCGCCATGTCGTCACTGTGTTAATAGGCTGAATAATAATCGGTGCTTTTTGTGCTCAGGCTGAAAGCAGTTGGTACGAAAAAGGTTTGTGCAATAATTTGCAGCAACGGGTGAGGACACTTCTGGTTGGAGACGGAGCATTTGCGCCTCTTTAGTCCTGCAACTTGTACTGCACTTCCCGGTAAGCGAGAGATGCGGTTTTAAGAGCCGCTTGGGGCGAGAGTTCTGTTCATAAACCAGCCATCTTGTGAAAAATTCACTGCGAATTGCGGCTAAAAAAAAGAGCATATAGCAAACAAAACAATTCGAAATTGACGCATTTACGACGGCGCCTTTTTCCACTGCTCAGTTTCGTGGGAAGAACACAATTTTGAGAGCGCCGTCGCCTCACCTCACCCGCAGATTTTGTATTGTAAATGAACAATGAATATGCCACATAATAATTTCAGCAGTCAACGTTCAATGCGTGAAGGTTATCTAGTCACGAAAGATGATGGGTCGAAGTGGCTATATGCAACCTAGTTACCAGAATTGCTGGGTGCGTTTTCGCACGCTGATCGTGACATGACGTTTCGTCATGATACGACGAATATCTCAAGGTGGATCCTGTGGCAGCCCATCCTATTGATTGACTACCTCAAAAACTGCGCTCAAAATTGCCGCTTGCCGCATTGCCACTTCATTCCAGACGGCCATTCCAACGGACCGCCCACTGCCCGGGTATGAATACCACAGTCGGAGACTACGGGCCAGTTTTCGCGGTCTTCGTAAGCGCTCTCGTCAGCTCTTTTCCAGTCCTCTCCAGCGGTCAGACAAGCTACTTCGGTCGCCACCAAAGAACCTAGAGGGACATTGCCTTAGGTTATTCGGTGGCGACCAAAGCAAGCACAAACAAGCACAAGGCAATAGGCACAGCCAGCAGAGGCTAAGGCCAGCCCGGCCAAGGCCACTAAATGAATACTAGCAACTAAGGACCACTAACCAACACCTTCAGCCACTACTAGCCAATACGCTCTGTTGCAAATCAATATCAACTGGCCCCAACACGAATTCAAAGGAACGGCAACCAACCATAACGCTAACTGGGGTAGGAAATAAATTGTATAAGTTGTGATGTAAGTAATGTCAATAATTGCTATCAGGAGCTGTGACATAAGAGATGTTAATAAATGTAGTGTTCACAAGTGTCGTCTGCATTAAACAAATTCAATGCAAGTCGCATAATAAGGCAGTCTACCGCTCTACCCTCCAGGCATGGCACATTGCAGATGCGACACCAGGAATGAATAAACAAGCCGACACAAACCAGTTGACTCAAACACTGAACTTCAACAGCTAAACCCAAGACTAATAGAGACTAATGGAGGTAAACCGAAGACTGGATCTTTCTAATCTCTCCAATCAATTAAAGACTCAACCCTATCTAATTGCACCGCACACCCTAGTGCTAAGAAACCACATTAATATGCACACATGATAACACAATGAATTTGCAGGGTAATTTATAAACGGTTTTATTAAAATCTTTGTACAAGCGTAAGGAGAGGCTTCAGCGGCCTTCACACCAACAACAACAACAACAGCAAATAACAAAACAACAATAATTCGTAACAGTAACAACACAGCAACACGTTAGAATAACCAGTTATGCAGTAAAAAGTTAACACTAACAACCACAACAACATATTACGAAAACAAATTATATAATATTAATATGAAACTTCCTAACAAAACAACAACGACTATAATAAATAAAATAAATAATAACTTCCAAATAACATTCAATGCCATTACCATAATCAATACATTCAGAATGAAATTCAGAGAGACTGCCATACGTAGCCCATATATAATGGAGTCGATAGCCAAGGACCAGTGCCTAGAGGAAAAATAAGTAAAATATCAAATAAGTCAACAGATGAATAAACCTAAATAATTTCAAATGTCCAGAATGCCCTGAAGCAACGCGATTCAGACAGAAAAGGAAAAAAACGAGTAAAGCCTACCTCTACCTCCGTGCTTTGTGATTTGATCTCACTCAGACGTGACATGTTCAGGGCACTGCAACGAAGCACGGTGACCCTGTCCAGGCCCAACGATTTCCTCCGGTTTCTGAGAAGATCCCTAGAGAAAATCATAGGTTTGTCATTTCCGTGCATGGAATTTGCCCAACAAGAGCGCTAAAGCCTTGCAAAGTGAGCTGCTGCAGCTGCGAATTTTTTTCTTCCATCAGACTGTTGTCTGGCGCCCTGTCCCATCTTCACCTCTTGGTCAGTCTTTCATTGCCAAGGCACAGCCGACTGCGAGGTGGTTGAGTTATGGCCTGAGCGTTTTCGATGAATTCTTCTGCTTCTTTATCCACTGCCTGTCCAAATTGCACCAGTACGTTTGTATTCGTGCAAAAACCGCATCATTTTAATGCCGGGGCATCCCTTTGAACACTTACCTTACTATTCATAGAGTTTTGTAATTGTTTTTTCACATTTTCATTCACATGTTAACGGCAACAAAAAGAAAAAGAGAATTTGATCAATTTGAAATCTTATATGACGCGGAAATACTTTCCTAGAATAAAACATGTGTAGCTTCCCGGTGAATCCTCTTCTTTATGATTACGCATTAGACCCTGTTCAACTCACTGATATCAGGAAGAACTAAAAAAATCTACGACATAAGCGAATAGCAGTTGAGCCCATACGGGCTCCTATCGCCTCACGAGCACGCACTCCTTGCAGGCTCTTGAGGTTGCCGCCGACGTGAATGTGTTATTATTTGTTAGAGCTTTCAGCCTTGGTGTTCCCTTTTGCAACAGCAACTCCTGTAATAAAATGCGCTACGATCGCGCCGGCGTTTCGAATTTGATGAATTTGAAAACCTTTCCCTCTCCCTCGTTTGCACTTGTATACAAACAGACGGTCGACTCTGGGTGTGATATAATACAAATGAGGTATTTAAAGAGTGTTTAAGAGTGTTTTGAGTGATTATTGTAGTTGTAGTATCACTGAGCGTGGCGCGCCAGGATACAGGCGTGGGTATTTTCTCACATCGTGTCTACAATAAGTCAAACCTGTTTTTGACTAGAGGCTATGGCGATCAACGCACCGCAAACTGTGATAGAATTCGGTATTGTCGTCTTCTTCATATTCGTTCTTTTTATTATTGTCACTTCTAGAGTGAAAAACTTTCGAAATGCCTTTTACACCATGTTTGTGGCAACAGGTGAGGCATACTACTTTTCTTTATGCTGACTACTAAATAAGTGAATGATAAGCATGGTTTATTGGTCATCTCAATGAACGAATGCCACTTATTCTACATCTGGTTTCTACGCAACATAGACACTTGCCACGAGGACTTTTGGAATAACCTCCTCTAGCAGCGATGGTGGGCTCAGGTACCCGACCAGTATCAATGTGGATCGGAAATTTTAAGTTGGCAATCCTTTTCTGTGACATTTCACATTGCTGCAAAAATCTTTTGATAAGTACTGAAGCTTTCCGAGATGCCTTGAAACTCAGCACATAAGCTCGCCTATCCAACAACCTAGCCAGCCCATTTGCTTGTTGCTTCCTTCAGCTAAGATTCCAACTTCTTCAAAAGCTCTTCTTGAGCCTCTTTCTTCATGACTACCAATCATGATTTTCCACGTGCCAGGCAACATAGAGGATTGATCAGAGGGACTACCAATCATGATTTTCCACGTGCCAGGCAACATAGAGGATTGATCAGAGGATAGTTGAGGGCACGCTCCCTCAGTTCACGGTGGTGACCTCTTCTCAGAATTGCTTCTTTTCGTTTGACAATGATCAACACTCCACCGATATCCAACTAACAATATCACTGCTCTACAAGACGCAATCGGAACTGGACAGGCTAGCCGTTATTCACCAGAGTTCCCAATGTGTTAAAGGCAAGCCCCAGGATGAAGCTGATTGGAAGAGCGCTTCTTCTAATGACTGAGCTCCTGAATGAAACGAATGGGTAGGAAAGCGAGAGAAATCTTCGGAAGCGCTAGAACTAAAGCCTCAAGCTCCAGTAAGGCCGAATGTGGTAGGCAGATCAACGAACACGCGTAAGAGCATGTTGAGATCTACATCAGTAGCGCTGGGTGTTCGTTGCAACGACAATCGATGGTTGCACGCTTGTGAGAATTAAAGCCCTGATCGCGCAAACTGTACGACGGAGCTGGCATGATCTAAGTAGGTACGGACCCCGAATTCACAACGCGGTATCCTTCCTACTAGTCAGGTTTGCTTCTAAGGTGACAGTGAGATATCTTCATAGAGTCATAAAAATTTGAAATATGGAGTTTTTATCTCATATGCTCCAATCCCAAATCAGCAAAAGCTCGACATCTCGCAAATTCGATTCTTTCCAGTTGTTAGCAGAATAAGAGGGGATATGCGCTAAAGACCAACACCCGATAATCCCTCTGTTAGTGTTGGAAGCAAGCATCGACAACTCATTCAACTTGAAACCAAAGCAATAAAAGGTCTGCTTTTCCCTGAAATCGTCAGATTTCACCTTGCGAAAAAATTCATGAAAAATGGAGACTCTTGAACCGATAGCTTTTTCATCTCCGGTGTAGCACAGGCCCCAGCTATCCATTATCTACTCCCTCCTAGTTCTCGATTACCCGACAAGAGGCCCGTCGCGCGGCGAGATGGCAGAGACACAGAAGGGAGAGTGGGCGAGTCGCAGAGCGTGCCATATGACATGAGACGGCCTAAACTGACGCTAAATCGATACAGTATGCGCTGCGTCTCGCCCACAGACACGCCTCCCGGCCTCCTGTCGGGGACCCTTGCTTCTCCATCTGGAGAAGAAATGTTGCCGTATTCACGAGGATGTCAAAATCAACATTCAATATTTCGACTTGTTTTCGATTGTTGACTGCTGTTTTCGGGCCGCAATTCGCCATGCGAAGTTTCAGAAGAATGCTGAGTTGTGAAAAATTTTGTTCATAACCCAGCATTCTTGTGAAACATTCAATATTTCATCAATCAGAAATCAATAGTATTCCACAAGGGAGACCTTGAACACCTACTTTCGCGCTGGTGACATTTTGCCAATAATGATGGTGTGTGCTATGCTTGATAAATACAGGGTGTTTCATAAATACTGCAACACATTTTGAGCTTCAATTGTGTGGGCGTTTTTAGTCTTTTTCCCAAAGTCGGCATACCTTCAGTTCTTGCAACCTTTTGTGAATAGCCTTAACAATTGCTCACAGCCCAGCCTAAGTTGCATAAGCACCACTGCTCAATCCGACGGGAGGACCGCGGCAGAGAAAAAAAGTTCAGAGAACTGGCGTCGAGGGCCGAAAATGGCAATGACGATGCATCGTCTTTATAGACGACAAAGCTCCTCACATGGAGCGGAGCAATAGTCTCCAAACTCCGAGTGTGCCTGCAAGAGGTCCCGTGGGAACCAACGAGAGTGAAAGGGATATTCAACGTGACCAGCAGCCAACATTATCACGATCAGGGCAAGCGCCTCAACCACCGGTCGCTCCCCGCGACTGCCCGTGGGAAAGCGAACAAAACTCGATACAGGAATAGCTAACGAATACAATGGCGTTTTTTTCGATGGGAAGAAACTTCTGCATAAGTGGCAAAAATTTCCCAGTGCTGGGCTCATGGTACTGTTCCCTATTTCACATGCTCAAATGAGTGGCTCTCACATCTCTTGATTTCAACCTGCTGGACCATCCTCTTTCGGCTGTCTTAGGGGACAGGGCCTGCACTAAACAATGCATCCAAATAGGGGAGCTGATGCCTTCTCTCTAGAAAGTTTCAAAGAGGGCCCTCCAGGATGCCATGCGGGAAATAGTAGAGCTGTGTTAGAAACTGGTGTAAGCCATACTCACAGTGATAGGGGGACTCATCGAACAATATTGTTCCTTTCAACACCTCAATGACTTTCTCAAAGTGAACGCATCTCTAACAAGGAAGGTCTTTCAGGGCATGCCGCGCTTTCTCAAAATCCTTTTTTGCATTATATCGAGACAAGTGCATGAAACATAGAACTGTGTTGCTTTTTTCCTGGGCGGTCTTCTGAACTACAAAAAAAGGATGTCAGGATGGCCTATGGGTTCGATTCCCCGGAGCGACAAATTTTTGCATTTTCGAGTGGCGCTTGCATGATGTCGCAAAATCATACCCATAGTCAGTAATGGATGCCACGGTACCATCTTGACCACCAGCAACCCATATGAGACGATTTCCACCAAAATCTGATGTCAAAAAGATGTGACGCTTGGGATATTTGAACCCCTTTTGGGGCACTCAGAGGGCCGCTCAGGAAAAATGAACAACAGTTCTGAAATCCATGCACGCACCCCTATATTATGTGAAAACCGTTTAGAGAAAGCTGGGCATTTCCTCAAAGACCTCCCTGGTAAGTGTCTGAGCACTTCGAGATGCGTTCACTTTGAGAAAAGTTACAAGTTAAGAAACGCTTTGCAGTATTTATGGAACACTCAGTCTATCAGAGACATGAAGAAGTATTAAAATCGAAAAACATCAGAAGTGTCTCAGACACTATGTCCTAGCCTAACAATTGTAGCCGCACGCCTCTTGTGATGAGACCTTGAGAGAGTTTAAGCTGGAACTTATTTTGGGCAGTTCTCCAAAACGTCTTGGTAGGCAATCCAGTTGATTCGAATGAGGCGAGTTATATGGCCGGAAATCCATCGACCAATATCTCGAAACATGAAGGTGGCGGCATTTCAACTTGGGTTTTGCGGTATGCGACGTTTCCCTGTCCTGCAGAGGAATACGCGATGTGTCAAGTTCAAACCGTCCAGAGAAGAAGCAGCAATTTTCCCTGATAAACTTTGAGGTTGATTCGACTGACTTTTCTTCAAAATTCAGGTGCTATTTTTACGGAGGTAACTTCTTCCATCATCCATAAAAAGGATCCCTGCATGCATATGACGCTGGAAAACTGTTTTGCGGACCAAACTGCACCGTGTCGTTTCGAGGAACATTACTTGCTCCCATATCAAAGAATTTTACTCAGCTCATATGACATTTTAGTGGCTCACGGCCCCTCTCTTTTAGGAGGGACACAATCCGCGCTAATCGTTAGCCCTAGTTGGTTTCCCTACACGTCCACTCCTTATCACGGAGAGGAAGGTTTGAATATACGAATATGCTCTGATTTGCCCCATTCAATGCTTCTTCCCCGAAGTCCTACCGGAATCGTCAAAAAAAAAAACGTCAAAAACGACTCCTCCTCTCCCTCCACTGCAACACTGTTCTCCAGCTTCCACCACTACGAAGATCTGCGAAAATCTAATACGGTTCTCCTTGCTTCCCACAACGAACAGTCGAAATACAATCCCCCATCCAGAAATACTAGATATCGCCCAAACCAATGGAATTGGTTGAGCTCGGTACAACGCACAGTCGATATCCCTCCAGGTGACTGACACAGTCTTGGTTTTCTCCAATCTATTGATCATATCAGTTTCTCCAAGCTATCCACGTCCATTTCTATGGAAGGACAAACGACACATAAGATTTCACTAAGGCTCAGGTTCCTCCTCACAGTTGACAGTTGAACTGGTGTTCCTCCAAGACCTTAGCAATCTTGTGCAGGGGATCCCACCATCTTACAGACCTACGAAATGTTCTTCAAAGTCGGGCTACGTGATCCTTCCCATGGTTGATTGCTGCCGTTTTTCCTGCACTACTGGAATAGGTGTTGAACAGCTTCAGTGCGTCTCTAAATGATACAGCCACCTAAAAATTGTTCAAAATCTCGTGTACCGCAAAATTTCTGAAAAAGTGTCCAAAAGGAGAAGGGTGTCAAATTTTGCTTGCGAATTCGAAAATCAACACAAAATCCTAGGGTGAAAGTGCCAAAACATCTCATGTCAATCTTTCCAGAAAGGGCCGTTTTTTCACGTCTCCAAATGATACAGCCTATTTCTTCGTTGGATTGCATTTTTGCTTGATGAAACTGATTGACAGTCATCAATTTTTCTTTTTTAGGTCAACGCTAGAGTAAGGCAACCGTTGAACTTTGAACAAGGGCAAATAGCAGCAGAACGAATGAGTAAACTCCAGGTAGTCACATTACGTCGGATCTACGAAATGCTTAGCAATTTCTTTTTGCACCACGTAGGTTATGGAACTGAGAGGGGCTCTGACCGCTTTCTGATCAAGATAAAGGCGTCGTCATAAGAACAGCAACCCATTTCATCACGGCGTGCGCGGAAGTCGAGACTTCTTTCAAAATTAATCTCTCACTGGGTAATAACTGGTATCTACTGGGGAACTTCCAAGTTTGTTCTTCAGTGGAATAAAATTGCACCGTTTTTGAAAGGATATCATCGCGAAAAACGAGTCTTTTCTGCAAGGGAAGTTTGTCCAAGCCAACCGGAGCAGGAGCCATTTTTGGCCTTCCACTTCTTTGCTCCAATCTGCTATTCTTCTGATATTTTTCGTTTCAGATGGTTCCTTTCTTGAGCAAAACTTTCGTAAGAAAGGAAACACTCAAAGGAAAAGCAGACAGGAAAGTGAAAGATATCAGGCGAAAAGGTGATCCCCCTCCGATTGTCCTGGCCGCTCTTTTCTTGCTAAAGTGGTTGAGTTTTCGCGACGTTTCCTTTTAGAAATACAGTCTTCTTCAATTTCCGCTGAAGGACGATCATGGAAGTTCTCCAGTACACACCAGTTACTACCCAGTAAAAAATTAAGTTGAAATAAGTCTCAACTTCCAAGCACGCCCTAATGGAATGGTGTGCTGTACAGGGTGGGGCAAAATTACTGGTGCACCTTGAGTTTTTGACTTTCTAATATTCTTGTGGTAGACATTCCCGTTCCATTCTTTTATGATATGTTGCTTGAACATACTGCTACCAGAACGCACTGTTTACAAAGTTGTTCGGCTTTTCGCTCCGTGAGTAGGAAGCATCAAAGTCCAAAAAAGCGCGACGCAAACGCGTGTGTGCAGATTTTTCAAAGTTTCAAACATTGTTCGAACAGTGTTCAAACTTGGTATTTGCTCGAAACCATGAGCGTGACTTCACTTTGGAGGGGGTTGCGGTTGAATTCAGCACAGGCTTTGCGTTAGGACACTGACCGACAGTTGTCCAGGAACAGTGCGCCGAGCAGATCTCTGACTTCATCATTTTCGACGAATGGCTCTCCATTCCCCGGGAATAGGCCGTTATAATTTCAAGTATAGGCTACTTTGGGGAGAAAAGTGTGCTCTATCATATGCTCAAATTTGAACCCTCTCATATCGGCGCTTCTGTGATCACGGCACGGAATTGATGGAGAATACCTGCGTGCCGCATGCGATGCGCTTGCCAAAGGATTGAGGAACTGTGTGAAGGCTAGGGGCGATTACTTCGAGAACCGTTGGTATGTTTTGAATTGCCATACTTCATACAAATAATATTTATGGTCAGAATTGGTAACCGAAAGTTACTGCCGAAATGCGAACGAAATGTTGGTGCACCAGTAATTTTGCCCCACCCTGTACTTATAACGACGCCTTTAAGTTGACCGAAAATCGCAGGAGAACCTTCAGTGCCCTTCTCAGTTCCATTTCCTACGTGATGCAAGAAGAAATTGCTAATTATTTCGTAGGTCTGGCTAAATTCCCGCGCTATGTGACCACCTGGCATTTACTTCTTTTTTGCGACTATTTGCCCTTGTTCAGAGTCCAACGATTGCTTTCCTTTCGTGATGACCTGAAAAAGAAAAACTGACGACTGCCAATTAGTTCCATCAAGCAAAAATGAAATCCAATGAAGAAACAGCAGGTGGCTGTATGATTTGGAGACGTGGGAAAGCGACCCTTCCTGGAAAGATTGACATAAAATTTTTTGGCATTTTCAGCCTAGAATTCTGTGTTGATTTTCGAATTCGCAATCAAATTTGACGCCTCTTTCCTATTGGACACTTTTTCAGAATTTCTGTGGTACACGAGATTTTGAACAATTTCTAGGTGGCTCTATCATTTGGAGACGCACTGCATTGCTGCATTTGTCCGCAGCGATTTCATTGGTTGGGAAGGAACCAAGAGTTAACGTGCGTTAATCCATTCGCGACCGAGCGGGTTTTTCACGATTGCGCAATGTCAGCCACCGGTGGCTGACATTGTCCCAAGGGAAATCCATCACTTTTTTTCGATTCTTTCTATACATCTTCTATCACCTGGGGGTTACCGAGGGTCTTGATCACGAATATGATACCCATTTTTTGCCGCTGGCGCCATTTGGCGCCAATTTGGCGCCAGGGCTGTTTTCACCAAATCCGCTGAAAACTTGAGTATAGAGGTTATTTGAGGCTCTGATTTCGAATATGACATTTATTTTTGGCGCTGGGGCCAAATTGGCGCCATTTGGCGCCAAATCGCGCCAAATTGGCACTAAATGGAGCCAATTTGGCGCGATTTAGTGCCAATTTGGCTCCATTTAGTGCCAATTTGGCCAGCGTCAAAAAGGAATGTTATACAAAAATGAATTGCATATTTGAGATCAGGACCTTCGACGACCCCCATGGGAGAAGTTTCAGCTAAAAAAATTTCAACTTTTTTGGTGAAATTTTGAAGCCATCATTTTCTTTCTTCAATAAAATTTTAGCGGATGGATATTTCCTTTGCCCAGGGGCAGCCTAGATAGAAAAGGGTATGAATGGTTCTTCGCAGCAAAGAAAATCTTCCGAAGACCTCCTTTTGTTTTCAAAAATTCCATTTGAATCCCGTCAGCCACCGGTGGCTGACATTGTCGCGAATGGGTTAAATAGATCTGACGTCTGCACAGATGAAGATGGAAGTCGAATACCTGCCGCAATTACGAGGAGCACAAAAGACACAGAGTCGTGGTCCATTTTCCCTGAACAGTTCTAGGGAATTCAGAGTAGTGGTGATGGAATGGTCTGATGGTAGTAATGGTTCGATTCTTCGTGATGGCTAAATTTTGCACTTTAGGTGGGCAATTCCAGATTGCTCCCAAATGATGCCAGCGACGAAAATAGATACCATGTTCGTGATTTGGCAGGAATTCGGCTCAAAAACATAACTTGCAAAAGGTTGTCACCTTGGAGGATCAAATGTGGGACCATTTTTTGAATATGGCTCTGTGTTCCTCGAATGAGCCCCTATAAAATGCATGAAATCATTTCGAAAAAGCACTCCATTTCTCGAAAGACCCCCGTGTTAGTAGAAGCGTTACTTCCTCTAGAGCTCTGACTTATTGCAAAACGAGTGCGATGGTTACTATATGTGAGCTTTACAATTAGTAGCAAACGTATGGGGAAAATTACTCGTTCGGAGAATTGGCACGGAAAATGAAATTCACATGTGATCTCACACATTCTGCGATAAACACAAAATAGCTTAATCTACGGGTAATGTTGTGCGAAGTGGTAAACAGATGTGAAACCGTGAGACTGAGGCTTGTTAGCAAGGAGACTGGTTCCAGGAATCTATTCGTTCGCAAGGAAAGTAATGGTGGATTCGACTCTCAATTACAAAAACTCATTTTTTTCTTGAGATTGAATTTTTTCCGAACAATAATTTTCACAAGTACCTACTGTAACAGTCCGCCATCGGTCGACAAGGAAACAAGTGCCTCTCCTTCAAAAATTCCACAGATTACAAGTTGAAGAAGTGCCTATATCCGCTTTCAACTGTTGACAGTCGTCGTATTTGTTATCCTTTAAGAAGTGAGACAGGAAAGGGATCGCGCGGTAATCCGTAGGAGCAAGATCTGGCGAATATTGACGATGGGGTAAGACCGTTAATCCAAGTCATGCCAATGTGTCCTGGGTTACCCTTGCAACATGTGGTCGCGCGCTGTCATAAGGACTTCGTCCAGCTCAGGGTGAAGTTTTGCGACTTCAGCTGCGAGCCTTCGTAGCTGTGAGCAGTACACCTCAGCGTCGACGGTGGAATTGTCTGGCATCCCGTAATGGCGTATTCTCCAAACACCCCACCAAATTGGAAGAGCAACCTTCTTTGGATGAAGCCCCTGCTCTTGAACAAGCTCTGGCTTCTCGTTCGCGTCATTCACTGTCTTTTCCTGGTATGATACACGCAGAACCCCTACTTCTCATCTCCAATAGTGACATTACCCGGCTAATCGAAACGGTGACTTTTTGCAAGAAAATCTCTGCACACTCCGAGGCCTCTTTTCTTGGAGTACTCTGTCAGCTCATGCGGGATCAATCGACCAAGTTTCTTGACCTTTCCCAGCTTGCGGCGGGCACGATCTATGGCAACGTTGAAGCTCTGCATCTCCTTTGCCAGCTCCTTGGCGCTTGATGCGAAATGTCTTGAAGTAACAGCTCCAAACGTTTGATAGTATCCGTTGGACGTCTACCTTCGAGGTTGTAGTTTCCTTCGCGGAACCCTTTGAACCAAAGTTGGCAGGTCTTCTCACTTTCCACTCCCTCTACTTCCACATTGCATATATTGCGGCAGCTCTCGCTCGCTGTGTGTCCCAGACAAAATTCGCAAAGAAGGCAACGGCGCACATGGGTCGGAATGTAGGGCATTTTTCATGCTTCAAAAAGCGTGCAGGAGGTAAGTCTCGAGGATATGAAGGAGTATCACCATACCTATAAATGGTTCAAAAATTTTTTTTGCAGGTTGGTGCGCAGCCATTTGTCAGGTCTTTGAAAAAATTGCACCAGATCTTTCGTTGTGACCTAATACAACACGGAAATGCGTCCTGTTGTGGAGCATCTCTTGAAAAAAGCCACTTTTTGAATGCTCAAGGCTTGCCTCATTGATACTTCCTAAGAAAATTTTAGTAGCAGAAAAAAAAACAGTACTGAAGGAACAGTTTCTGCGAATGACAAATGAGAATGACAATCATTTTTCGCGCTGAACCCATATGGCACCAATTGGTGCCATTCCGTCAAGACGGCTGCTCTGACGAAATTAAGTGTAAGCTTATAGGGAGAGATTATACGGTGTCTTGATTGTGAATACGACATTCGTTTCTGGCACTATAGCCATTTTCTGTCTCCTGGACGCTCTCACTTATAGCACCTAGAGCTAAGCTTAGGGAGGAGGGAGGACTCTGAGGTGGCTAAACCACATAGTGTGGCAAAAGTTGAAGTATGCTATGTCAAATGATGATTGGATCACCCACATTGAAGCCCCCCTCTATCTAAATGATTAACCCTGATGGTGATCTAATCAGTGAGAGGGGGCAGGAGCCAAATGCGCCAGCAACAAAGCGATTATTATATTTTCAATCAGGGCACCGAATAACTCCTTGTACAAGTTCACAGCAAATTTTGTGAAAATAGCCGTCGTGACAAAGTGGTTCCGTCAGCCCCAAAAATGAATACCATTTCCGTGATCAGGTCTCGACTCATCCCTATAACAAATCTCGATGAAAAATAAAGTTGTGGATTATGGAGTTACAATGATTGATATGTGCCGGCATGTCAACTGACGGCAATTTTCGGTGATTGTTTTATTCAATAAAACCATCAAATCACCTTCTCGAAGTAATGCAGAGCAGTGAGGAATCGTACAATCTTGTCAATAAAACGAATCACTAGAAGAAAAAAGTTTAAACTATCAAGGATGCCATAATAGTACCTACCTTGTAACATCAAACTTCTTATGGTGTATAAGCTGGCGACAAATTATTGATTATCCCTACTAGTTATGATGGAAAACCCAGGGCTAATACGACATGCAGGCTTATACACAGGGCGAACGTATCTGTCGTGAGTTAGGGTAATTACAGGGTCCCATGAAAAAATTTTCGGTAAAATTATTTTGAGAAAACGAACGTTTCCAGGAGTTGCGGACACGACTTCTTTAGCAGTGAACTGCCTTATTCGGCTGAACTCAGAGCTAGGTTTGGGCAAAGAATTCAGCACCTACATGTTTATTTTGATAATGATCAGCGGTACCACTTTCGTCGCACACATGATTGGAAATCTGCTTACCACAGTTAATCGATATTCCGCTATCTGTCTCATGCAAAAATATAATAAGGTGTGTTATTAGAAATGTTAAACGAATCGACTACGCTAGGCTTAAGATGGGATCAGATTGGACGAGGAGCTGCTCAATGGTACGCCAGTGGTGAAAGAGGCAGAGGAATTCATCAAAAATCTCAAAACGGGACCCCCTATGTTGCCGTTGATTGGCGTACACGGACGGCGGACGTGTGCACGTCTACCCGAATACGTTTGGTGGCACCATGCTAAACCATGCTCTAGTCGATCTTCTCCAATTGTGCCACTGGTGTCAACAAGCTCAGAGCCCTCCGCCCCAAAGGTGATCCGTCCACTAGTTCAGGTGCTGTCTCAGTTCTCAAAGCCCTCCTGAGCAGTCAGCGCACCTTTTGCTTTGGAGGCGCTGGAGATCGCTTTCTTAGCAGCCAATCAACTGCTTCGTGTGACGCACAAACTTCCCCTATGCGCCCCCTCTTTATCACAATCGCCTCCTTTAACTTCTATACTCCACCTAAGTATGATGAGAGGAGTTCCTTTGCTGGAGAGTGATTGTGAGCGCACGTACGAGGAGATTTGATCGTAATTTTCATTCTAGATATGGACCAGAAGGAATCAATGGATCGCTGTAGTGACTCAGTATGTGGTGGCTTTACTAGTGTATGGTCACACTATCAGAACGAAAATGGTTTACATTCAAAGTAGTGATGGATCATGGGTATATGGGGGCTTAGAAAAAGACATTGACCAGGCGAGTTGGTTCTGAACTTTATCACATTTCATCACATGTTGGACCTCCACTCCTTTTAAGCACTCTAATTGAATCGCTGTGGCCCAGCTCTTATTGCGAATTCTCCAATGTCGCCAAGCCCTTCATCTTGAGTCGATAATGAGATTCAGGATTCTGAATCCGGTGTTATCGCAAGATACGTGGGCATTGTAGTGCCAATGCATTTGAGACCACATCAAGCATCTCTTACGTTAAAATCAGGACTAAGACTCGGAGCGGCTCCACAGTGCGTAGCAATTTTCATTATTCCCATAGTTCTGGCACTCCTAGGCTTAGCCCCAGAGGATACCCCTACCTTTCGATAGCGCCTGAATCCTCTTCTTCGAATAGTGGCATCACCGAATGTACTTTTACTCACTTCACTCTCGGATTTCAATACGCAGGAAATTTCTTCCTGCTACTTTTTGAAGATCTGTTCTTCTTAGTGCTGAGTTCCCAACCTACATACACGTTGGGACATTGAGATGCTTCATTCGGTGAATGGGACATCAAGAACCAGTGCACTTCTCATCGCTCTATTCTCAATTAGGTTCAGCTGCCAACGGATATTCCCTTACGCATTCCTCCAGAGGGAGCAGCATGATGACATCTGCTTAAACAAAATCTCGTGTTCAGTATGCTGTATGCTTGCTCCAACTTATTTTACCGACCGAATAGGAAAAATTTCATGCAGAATCGGAACATGCGATATCTGCCACATCGCTCGGTTCACGCTTCACATCATCGGCGCATCATACAAAAAATTCGAGACTTGTCTCCGACTAGGCTCGAAGGACAAGGTCAGAAAGCTCTAATGGGGCACGATAACCCGCACTTTGCCGCACCTCACTGCGAATCTCTCAAAAGAATTTTCTTGTAAAATGTCTGGACTAGCTTTTTCCTCATTACAGAGCAAAAAAGAGAGTGTGTTGAACTCTGCACTAGATTCACCAGCGAGGCGGTCTGCCTCTCACACACTGAATTAGAAAGAAGGTCTGATGCCATACCGATTTGTCCGACTTCATGTCGATCATGGAACGGTCAAGTATTTCTTCCAAAATGTGCTGGATCAGTCTATGTAGTCAGTATTGAAGCCGAAGATTTACACGAAACAACGCAGTTCGAAAGGGATGCTGAAAGTTGCTTTTTCAAAGGATGAGATGAAATTTTGGACGATGTCATACGAGCGAGAGGTATCCTCCTCTTCAAGGCAGTTGACAACGCCACTTTTTCATTTCCGTCTTCAGTTATGGT
>KZ345146.1:11342-30124 GCA_002352805.1 Teladorsagia circumcincta
TGGGAATGTGGTATTATTAATTAGTCTGAAGTTTTGCGAAGGAAAATGAGATCGCTGTTTGAGGCATTGGATCATAAACATTGATTGTTAAGTGAATGGGACGTCTAAGATCGCATTCTCGACAATTTATTGTGTTCCGGGTAGAATAGAGAATGGGTCGTTCTGCAACGTTCCCGCTGAATCGAGCGCACGAGTCGATGCTTGACGATATTGGGGGAGCACTTGTAACAAGTTCGTGTGCGAACATTCGGGTATTATGAGCTTTTCTAGTTTTCAATTTACTGCAGTCTAATCGGGATTCAGAGTAATATTTCAGTGAATTATAAGCAGTAGAAGGGAAGAGGTTTCTGCGACGGAGTGGGTGATACTAGCAATCTACATGACTTACTTTTCTTCACTGCCTAATATAATCGAAAAGAATAAAATTTCGACAAAGATTGTTCGAGTTTCCCTTGAATATTTCTGAGCCTTCGAGTTTTAGAGCTATCAAGGCAGAAAAACTACTGTGCAGATAGGAACAATATTGCGTTCAGGGTCTCATCTGGTAAGAGGGGGCATTGCGGTGCATAGTCTGCTCTAGTGCCAGTTTGACTAAAAGAGTTACAAGCCACTAGCGGCTTTATTTCTAGTTATCTTTAGGTCCTTTGGGTATTGTATGTTTTCTTGTGCTGGATGAGATAAGGGTTCATAAAAAGTTGTATTAACCCATTGAACAGACAGGACTAAGCCCAGGAGAAGGGAGGAAGACCCCTCGAGAAAACGGGGATTGCTCACGACAGCGGGGGTCTCCCTCCCTTCTGAGGCTTAGGCCTAAGCCTTTACAATGAATTAATATGCTTTCCATGATTTTAAACGTGTTGCGCGCCCTTAATCGCCATGCCCCCCTTTGCTGGATGAGACCCGGCGTTTCTTTCGGTGAGAGGGGCATTGCGTGCACAGTCTGCTCTAATGCTAATTTGGCTCAAGGAGTCCTCCAAACTTGCCGACTGTTATCGGCTTCATTCCTATGTTGTTTCTTTTGGTTTTTATATAAGGTCTGTGTTTTTGTGTATCATGACTAAGCGTCTTTGGAGAGTAATATACCCTCTGAGCAGCTAAAACTGAGCCCAGGAAGGGGGAATAAGCCGCTTCGGGACAAGTAGATTTTTCAAACACACAGGGGTTTCCCGCCCTTCTGAGCCTTAGCTCTAAATGTTTAGTAAAAGAATGCTTTCTATGGCTTCAAACGCGTTGAGCACCCAATCGCACCCCTTATCGAAGTGACCCACAGTATCCTCAACTTTCTTCGTCAATTCTTGTAGCAAATTCCTGCGTTCCTCCTTCTTTTAGTCCAGCGTATAGTGATCACATTTCCACTGGTTTATGTAGAGTCCTGATAGGTGATCGCTCATTTAAACGTTGGAGACCGAAACTTTAAGTTTTGGCCACGCGGGACTTTAGTGGAATTTTTACAAATCTCATAAGCAAATTGAAGAGAAAAAGCTACTACATGGTTCAGGAGAAACCTTATTGAATCAAATGGAAAGAAAAAAAAAACAGGAGGTTTAAAATTTGTCTCTCAAATATGGGTTGCAGAACCCACACGGTCGACGTACTGAAACCCACATATAGGCTGGGGAGGTGTTAATGGAACCTTTGTAAGGAAACATCCTGTAATTTTCCATCCGATCATATTACTTATTTGAGAAAAGGATTTAAAGTAGGGTCTTGCACAAATTGTTCGTTAGAAGGCCTTAGGGTTGGTTCTCGAGTTTTGATGCAGTTTATTTGAATTTAGTTTACGAAATTCATTACCAATTAATCCCTTTTCAGCATGTCATCGACAGCCACGCAGCGTACATTGCTGCTTGCGCTGAGCGGTGTCTCGCTAGCAGCTCTTTTCATATGGTATTTGCGATCGAAGAAAGGACGTTCATCACGGCGAGATGCATCCATAGAGGATGTAAAGCAAAGCACTAGGACAGAGAATAAAGACAGCTTTACGGTGGGTTTTAAAGCGATGCTCTTCGTCTTCTGCCCACCTTTCACTAGCATCCAGAAATGCTTATTATTTTTGAAGGGATCCTTGCTTTCCACCTTTCGTAGCTTAGGCGCACTTATAAAAATGATACTTCTCTTTTTGTGTTAGTTTTCGTGCGAAAGTATAATAACGTGTGTATAGAAGTCTTCTATTGTTCCACATATGAAAATATGGTCTTCTTTATAAAGATGGAATGCTTATTAAACAAGAAAGGTGAAGGTTATATCTTCGCCTGAGCTGCTGATCCTCTTGTAGTCGGGCCGTAAGGTATGCTCTCCTGTTCGGGGCTGGGACGTCCCGATTCGGGTCACCCCGACTATGGCATCCCCGAAAGCAGCCGTAGGGTATACTAGCTGGGCGTCCGAGTAAGCCATACAGAGCTCTTCGGGGCTGGGGGCCCGATTCGGATCTCCTCGACTATGGCGTCCCCGAAAGCTTTCGAGAAGAGCATACCTTACGAGCATGGGGACCCTGCCCTATTCGGGAGGGCATACCTTACGGCTCCAGGAAACTAGCAATGAAAGATCGAAGTGAACGCTTGCCATAAGTCTTGGCAAAAGTTAGCTTGTTTTGATCATTCAGAAAGTTCTTTCGAATTTAATTGTGTTTGGATTGTTCCTGATGAACGACAGTGATATGAGTTAGGAAAGCCATCTTGATAACCCATCCATGCTTGTTGAAAGGACCACACGGCACCATCGCAAGGATGTGTCGTTGGAGAGAGGATTTCTATGCTTGACTTGGTTTGGCCGCCTATGGTTGTATTTAGTGTTGATGTGGGATAGAGGGGCTAGTGCTGAGCAATCGATTCCTAGCAACGCGGCAGCAACAGCTCTTTTTTGTGTCGTCGCACTCGGCAAAACTGCTTCTTCACGTTGTTGCTTTTTTGTGAGTAATGCATAGATAATACATCAAATTAAATCAGACACAATTTTAAAATTGAAATTAATCCCAAATAGAAGTGCTGTAGCGGCTAGAAAGCTTAGATAATGGCTGAGAGCCGTTGCTGCGAGGAAGCTTGAATGATAATGTCAGAGTCATACGTATTTCTAACAGATAAATGTCCATCAGATATGGAATGGGTGTAGCCAGGTTCGAAGAGAATTTTCTCCGAGTTCTTCGTTAAATTAATTGAAAAACGAAGGTTACTACATTGGAAGACTGCCGATGCTTTGATGTCTCATGGTAATTGCCTCTTGAATTTTTTTTTCACCACAACTGGGCACGGGACGTCTCCTCTCATATAGCTAGAGCTATAAATTTCGATCATTCTGTGAAAGGAAGAAACTCTACAGCTTTCAATCCTTCAATGTCGGTCCATTTTCCAGACTTTTCTTCGTTAATTTGTATGCGGAATGCTCAGCGCTTATCTAATTGTTGCTTCTTTTTAGGAGCGGTCAATACCTCGCCATCAGCTGTCGAATAACGAACAGCGAATTATAAAAACACAAGGTAAAGTTCAACACATAGGCATACAGCTGGAATTTCGTCTTGATTGTGCTCCAAATCTTTGTTTCAGCTAATTTGGAACCATCGCAGCAGTGCGGTGTTGTGTCCAAAACGTTAAACGGCGGTGTCTTACCTGCCATGACAACCGCACTAGAAAATGAGCCAGTGTCGAACATAGACTCGTCATCGACCCCTCTAATCAATGGGATTGTAAATGCTATCAAAGAGGTGATTCATCGTTTTTGGTATTTTCGCGATAAAATTGTCGAAATTGGTGGTTCCGTGGAATCCTCAGCTTTCTAGAGGATAACTGATTTGTTCGACCAAATACCACTTGTAGAAGCAGGCTAGTGCTCTCATAGAGAGAAGAAAAATTTTTTTGAACGCCCGGTTTGACAAGTGGGGCAATGTAGTCGCGTTACCATGATTACAAGTTAAATTAGGAACTTTCGTTGGTCATGTAAGATCTTATTCGTAAACACAATGATTTTCACGTCGAGGTATTCAGTTGCGGTGTTTAGCAACATTTCTGGAAAATATATCACGTTACGAAGCCTTTAGTCCGTTATGGTTAGAGTTCAGGACAGAATGGGGCATTCTGAGTTTCAGAAGAGTTGACATTTCTTCCCGAGATACGCCATGCATTCCGCTTCCATCCAGATTCGTAATGTTAACCAGGCCTGTACAATAACTTATGAGGCTATTCGATGTGCAATTCGTTACTTTTCTTGACGAGTTAGGTGTAAATTCACCGATCCTAATGGTATGATAGTCTTGGTCAGCCTTGGCGGGATTTGGTACGGGATTTAACCAGCGGATCGTGTGTTCGAAAATGTGGCCACTTTCTAATGAACACCCTTCTTACTTGCTTTTTCATAAAGGGGGTAGGAAAGTTCGCTTGCTTGATTAGAATTTGCATTGTACTTTGCGAATTAGAAGGGCTATTAAAAGTAACCAAGATGAATGCATTGCGCGTCCTAAACCGGCTTAGTGTAGGGAGACGAAGAAAGGTACGAGGTTTACCAGTATCGCCCATCTCAGAACCTTACCACCACCTAGAAGTGCTTGAACTGTGTTTAATCGTTGGTGTACATGGTAAGTGTTCTATGTATAGCCCAGATAGCTATTCATTCTCTTCGTAATGCAACCAATAAACGGTTTCTTCAAATTTCCATTAAGAACTCGTTTATATTTTATCCAGTTTAGGGGTCTCCTAAAGCCTTTGATGAAACAGGCGATGAGCAACAATTGAATCAAAAAGAAGCAGATGATTCTGCAACGAACGAAATCAAAGAAGAAGAACAGGTGCGCGAGATTTTTCCAATTTGCGACCTCATGCTCTTTAAAATTCGCAAGGTTGAGCGGACTTTTATTCTCAGTTCTCTTGAAAACATTAAAGAGTGACATATGAGAGTTGTGCTAATGGTTAGGCCATGCCGAAGTTTTTGCCCTTTTGAGCTTCGCTAGAGAACATAATTAATGCAAGTGCAAGCTCAACCTTCTTGTACTTCATTGAACGCCATAGCCGATTACAAGTCTCAATGTCTAGCATTCTATTCAGTCTTTCATCAATTTCCCTCTTTTTCCAGGTTTGTAAAAAGGCCATGGACCTTCAACTGGTGCTCGACGTTTCGCATCAACCCGAGCCGGAGGTGTTTTCATGGTCAGATGAAATGGAAAGGTCAGTTTTATTGAGCTATAGAAAATTTTGATTCCTTTTGGGTAATAGCGGTATCTAAAGTACGAACAAAATATTGCTGCAGGTGGATCACCGTCTTCGTAATTTATGTTCTTATTTCATAAATGTTTTCATGGCTAGTTTTCTTTTCAAGAACAATCAAACTCGATTCATAATAATTGCGAAATTTATGCCTGTTTGATGGCATGAGATGTTTCCAGCTGGAAATTATTATTGTGTATTGGCTACCGTTTCGGCGAATCCATCGGAAGGATGACCGATTTGCGCATCCACCGTTGTGTGTGATTAAGCTTTTAAAACGATATTTTTCAACAATATTTTATCTTCGAGCAATTCATAATGCTCATGCGTCGAACTAACAATGTAGTGGGTTGGGATTATCTAGGCAGTAGCATGTAATGGGAGGCACATCAGTTGAAGTAAAATGTTGATTTTGTGCCTGAGCACAGTTTCACTAGAACTTCTTGAGATAGAATTATGGGACAGGCAGGGAGGACGGGCAGTCCCACAATAAAACGAGAAGAGTGGATGATTTGGAAGGATTGTAAGGCTGAATACGAAAAAAAAGAATTTATTGAGAGGAAAGGATTTGTCATTGTCTGGAGGCTGGACGGGAAGGTGATCATAGCGTTCACGTGTCAGTTAGAGGTTATCGCCTGCCGAACCCCTTCCCTAGTAGAATTTGTTTTCAGAAGGACTTTCATTTTCTTAGATACGCACTGAAATATTTTGATTGTTTGTCTTGATGTTATTGTTGTCGCTGACATGAACGGGGATTAAGGAGTTACGTGGAGTCATGTAAAAAAGACGAAGAAGAACAACGACAGCAGGAGGCTAATGCTGCTAATGGAAGTTCTGGAGATTATGCAACCAGTGACTCTCCCGGATTAGCAAGTCAAAATTCTGAGGTGGGTGATGACTGGTGTGAAGAGGAGGTGCTTCGATTCAAAATAGTGTTGATTCTTAACAATTTTTTCATGTCTTAGGAAAATTCTTCTTGGTTGTAATTTAACCAGGGGAGTGTTTTCCATATTGCTTCGAGTGAGCTTTCATATTTGATATAAGGATAGCTAGCTCATCATAATAATCATAGTTTCATAACTAGTGCTAACAACAGATCTCTCTATCGAGGAATGCATGTGAATCACGGGTGTTTTTGCATGTCATTGTTTCCAGTCAATACGTGTCTTGTCATATTTGACCCAATTATTTTCCGGTCTATTACTTCTATTAGGCGCCGCTATTATAGAAGGCCTCAAAGCACAGATCGCTATAAGGGCAGGTAAGACTTCCTGAATACGAAAAAGCAGTCGTCTTCTACAAGATGTTGACTTCATACAAGGATTTGGTGGGTAAAAATCCACTATGTAGTTAAGATTTTATGGATGTCTCCGCATTCGGGATTTTGATTGGAGGTGACTTTTCCTTGCATCATTTTGAGTATCTGTGTGGCTTTCGATTTACAGTCCATTTGGCTCAATGACGAATTCTGTTAGGCACATTCGTCCCATCTTTTTGGATACCCTTTTCTGTTCCTTCCATTGTTCTTGAAATTGCTCATCTGGTTGGAGCTTTCACGTTTTGAGCGCCAGTGATTTAATAGTCTTTGTCAAGTGGGCTCCGAAAGGGTGTGTTATGGCAGATTAACAGGCATATTTTTCCGTGTTGCCATATTGTCGGCACCATGTTTACGAGCCATGTGAGTGCTTTACAATGCACTGCTCAACGATTCTTCGTTCCTAATGACATTCAATGTACTATGCCTACTCATCAATTCATTTTTATTTTCCGATTTCATTTTCAAGCATTTCGATTAACTGTGATTCAGCCATGTCAGTTTGTAAGTTGAAATGGTCGCAGTAACATTAAGGGAACGGCCGCCGATCCATATGGAGAATGACTAAGCAAGACTTGTGAAACTTTTCCAAGGATAAAAGTTCAGTAAAGACATCCTATTAGCTAATGAGAAGGGGTTTAGGAGCGCCGTTAGATAGTTTCACATTTCGAATTCCATTTGAGCCACGCAGTGTAACAAACCTGCTATGGTTTTCCCATCGTGTCGTACCAATACGACAAATTGCCTCTCTCTGGCGGTTTCGCTGTAGATTCATACGAATGCCTCCCATTAAAAAAAAAGATAAGAAGTTGGCAAGCTAAGAGACAGAGAAGAAGCGAGTTGTAGTGTATGCGAGAGCAGCTATCTTTGACTTTTAATTAGCAGGGCTTCATATTCTCTAAGGTGATCTTTAGTGGTGATCGCTGAGCTCACTTTCCTAGGTATTCCTACAATCGCGCCATTCTACATAGTGAATTGGGTTTGTTATGTTATGGTTGTCATGCGAATTTGATACCCCGTCGGCCGCGATTTCTTTGAGAGGGGAAGGGTCGATTCTCTCATAATATTGGCGATTCTAATCGGTGCGACGATGTTGCAGCGCTGCGCACTTGTCACGGCTATGATCGAGTGCGCGTGGCGGGAAACGGTCTTTCTGTGTGGATACCTGTTTTTGTAACGGTTCAGCAATGATCGCTGAGGGGTCTTCGTAAATCAACAACGTAACTTTTCCGATATTCAAGTCTATTGAAATGCCGCGGTGTTTTGTGCTGATCGTCTTTTCTGGTAGGAATATCGGAAACGTCAATTACAGCGAGGGTCATGTGAGCACGTGGCCCATGTGACGAACTCGGCGTGGACTCGCGCTGATGAGCATGTGATTTCGGCAGACCAGCCCATAGTGACCCGACAACTGATCGCTGGTCTATAACAGGTCAATTTTGTTGCGAATCTTTAGCTTCCTAGAATCATGTGAATGATGATTTTCCCGTTCACTGATGCAAGTTTCTAGGCTTTTTCATTTTAAGCAGCGTTTCCTTTCTTTGAACCGAAATTTTAGGCAGGATTTGGTCTGCCTAGATTAGCAATACTTTATCCTTCCCAGAATTTGATTCTATGATAGAGCTTCTTGGGAGAAAATGCGAAACAAAAGAGAACGAAAATGGATTCGGCGGCCTATACACCAAGGGTCGTGGCCAGGCTGATGCAGCTCTCAAACGGCAAGGTATGGGAAGGGATCGTTGAAATATCCAATTGTTTTTCCCAGAAAGTGCGCATTCGTAAGGTTTTGTGGGATCAGAAGTAATGCGCTGAGAGTAAACTACTCAACAGAAAACAAATAAACTTTAGGGTGAGGGAGTGGGAAGGGGGATTTTTTTCATTCCTGGGCGCGGGAGTGCCTAATAAGGCTCCAAAGGTCGTAGAGGATGCAACATGACGAGTGAAGAGGAAAAAAGGTTTGTGAAGAAATTTTCCCGCTTGATTAAAATTGACGTGACGTGGTTGAGCGAAGAGTAAAAGGAGTCTTTTCTGGCCGTTAATCTCACAATCACTTCTGTGGCTTATTTTACTGATAAATACTGCAAAAACGTGAAGTTGGAAGCAGGGCATTGTGAGGAGGAAGGAGTCCATGATCAAAGGAAAGTGGATGAAGGAGGGGGTGGGGAGGTGTTTGGACTTCCTCGATTCTACCTTGGGCTGCAAATTTTAAATATATACACAGTGAACCTGATCAAATCAGAGGGGAAGTAGGAGCGAGTAGGTTGTGGCACACCTCTAGGAAACTCTTTTTGGCTTCTGCAGCGTTGCTCGCTTTCAATTAGAAAAAAACTGTTTAAGAGCTCATACGTTCGAATGCAAATGTCATGCAGTGAATGTCAGCTTGAGTCATCCGTGCAGGTCGGAAAGGGTCACTGCCTTTGCGGTTTATGGAATTTTCTGACAAACAATGCATTAAAATCTGATCAGATGACTCTCAACAACCAAACATTCATCTGTAATTCAGCGCGATGCAATCAGAGCAAATCGATGGAATTTGCCGGAAAGATTTTCAAAAGTTCCCTCGTCCTCATTGCGATAGGTGCGTCCTTTCACGAAATCTCATCCCCTATACACACTGATGGTTAAGAATGTAAGTACTAGCTACGATTTTCATGGTCGTATCACTACAATTTTTTGTTTCTATTACTGTGAAGGCCCTTTTTGATTGGTTTTATAGGTTTGACAGACTTTGATTGAGAGTCGTCATTCACAACAAGGGGACAACAAGCGTTTTTGCTTTATCGCCAGCGTAGGATAGGTTCGATTTGCGAGCGTGTTCGAGAAAAAGAGTCGGAAAAACGAGACATCGTAAGATAAACACAAATTGTTTAACTGTTTTCCGTACCATGTCGTTCATGGTCAGATCTTCTGCAATTAACTCTCTCATGCAAGAAAGGATTAGAAACAAAAGTGTGGTATCTCAGGGTGCCACACTGTCCCAAACGGACTGCGAAACGTGCTACCCCAAGATATTGCGCTGCCGTCATGGTGCTAGATCACTATAGAGAAGGAGTTTTCTTTATGCTCGTTTCCTTCACTACTTATTGTTAGGCGTTTGAAATTTGCCTAATGCTTCACTAATTTGCGGTACCCTTTATGCATGCAAGTAAATTTTCCAGCAAATTCTAATAGCTTTTGGGGGAGGACGGTTTCCGAAGATATGGTTTGGTATCTGACAGAGAGGAGAGCGTCATGGTCCGGCCCTAAAAATGCCACCGCTAATGCAGGTTTGGGTCGTAAATAAACAATCTCGTGCAGATTACAATCAGCGATCAGATATTCAAAATCAACTCTAGGTTTCCATTTCGCCAACTGTCAAGTATTTTTTTGCTGCAAGGATTCCAGCAGTAGTGGAGTTACTACAGATTTATTGGAAATGTACTGGCATGAGTCTGTTGGTAATGTATCCTGATTGGTGTGTCGACGTCTGATTCAATAGTGTATGTTTGTGTTTGGAGCATCGTCCTACAATCATTGATTAAACGGAATACAGACGGCAGTTTTCTGCAAATATTAGGTGTTTCAGAAAGTTCTGTCGTTTTCGGACCGCGAATTTCAAATGCATGTATCTCGGCTAAAACCCAACCTCTCAAGTTCAAATAAAAACCATTCAAATGCGCGAGCCTTCCTCTATAAGAAACCGTTTTAATGAGTACGCTAATTCAGATTGCTGGAGCTCTGGAGGCGATGAAGTGAGGGGAGGTCGCTCCACCATCACGTTGGGTTTTGAGGCATTTCTCTTTAAGGGAGCTATCGAGGTTCTCGAAAAAATGGTTTATAGTAGGCAAAAGGTCTAGCGAGCAAGGTGGTTGGAGCACTGATCCGTAGCCCAGCTGGTTGAAATTGTTAGGGGTTGGTTGGATGATGTGCGTCCCAGGCACCTGTCAGGGATGAGTCGCGGCATGCCCCCTATCAAGTTTTTTGGAGTTTCCAGCTACTTCCATGTGACTTGGCTTCACAAACCATATGCGATCAGGTTGGTTAGAACCTCCTTAATAGTCCTGCGCACGAGTGCTTCGATCAGAACTTTTGGCTTATGGATAGCAAAGTCCAATGTCCGACCACCACTTTCATCATACCTGAGGCTCTCACTCTCGTTACAATAGCTTTTTGAATTACTGCTATGTGGCATATTTTGCGCCGATCTAAGCCAGTGTATGGTAATATCTTGACGTGCTCCAGATGCTTTCAATTCTATTTAAAGCTCGAAAAGGAATTCATGCCAACTTGCCTCCCGAGTACACCGCATTCAAACCTTTGTAAAAATTAAAAGAAAGTGTTATAAACAAAACTGGGCTATGCGTTGGATAGAGCGAGAGAAGCTCTTCAAAATGTTATCCATATCAATAGCGATTTCTCTGAATTTCAAGGAAAATCAAGCATCTAAATGTGAAGTGTCGGAAAACGACAGAACTTTCTGAAACACCTAATATAAGGGCGGATTCTCTCATCGTATCGTAAAGGTTGCGCCGCTGCCCCTAAAGGACATATTTGGTTGTGCTATTGATTAGCCCTGATTTCCAATTCTAGCAGTGCATTTCTTCATAGAAAATAAAGGCCCATGTGCGGGTTGATTTGCTACATATGGGTCATGTCGTAAACTCTGGTGATACCATAAACGCGGGGCCAGATAAGAAAGTCTTCCAGAGGGCAGGTGGAGCGAGCGGAATATTTTCCACCGGAAGTATTTATACTTATAAATGAAACCATATTTTTTCGATTGGGGAGCAGGAAGGAAGATTCATTCAATTTATGTTTTTGTTTTCTGTGAAATCGTCTTTTTATTTTCAGCACTTTTTTGCAGGGATGCAGGCAAATACGTCCTTTCCTTGGCAAATTTCGGGTGATTCTGAAAAGAAAAAAAATTGAGTGAGAAAATGAGAAAAATGAGAAAAATTTTAGGGATTTTTTTCCTACTCGCTGGGGTTGAGAAGCATAACATGCATGCAGTTGGTGAGAAGTTCGATACCTTCCCTCCGACCCCCCCCCCGTCCCGTTATATCTCTTTTTGTGTCCCATAACAACGGTTTCGAGCTAGAATCAATTTTATTTACATATATGAATCTCACATCGCCTCATGTTAATGTGTTTGGTTTCATTCAACCTTTTCATAAAATTCTATCGTTCTTTGGAGAAGTATTCTTCAAAATCGCATTTTTTCCACGATTCATGGTGATTATGTGGCTGCTCATTAAATCGCGGAATCTGCACATGCTGGTGTTGCCGCGAGCACATTTCCTATTGGCACGATGCCAGCTGTGACTGGCACATCGCCAACATGCGCTCTGCGCCAGTTATCAATGTCCTGGGTGGCCTACGACCGGTGTCGTACGTACATATCGATCGATCGGTTACCATGATTGTTCCTTTCTCGCCTCTTCTGCCCCTCCTTTTCATTCTTGACGCACGATTTTCGGCCACATTTGATGATTATCGTGAAGTATTTTCCATGTGTTTTGGTTGTTGTACCGATGGCGATGTTCCCCTGTGCTTATTTGGCCCATGATCAGTATTCGTGCCCTAGTTTGCTCCGACCGACCGAACCCCACCGCCACCCACGAATTTTGATCTTCGAATCGTTTTTTTTGCTGCCACGAATCGGTCCCAACCGACACCATCGTCGGCTGCACTCTTATGCTGCCACGCCCCCGTTGGCTATCTCTTGCCATCACACGCTCTTTAACGACCTTCATGTCTGCGTCTCCACGTTTGCCACAATGTTTCGCGCGGCGCCACACACGTCTGCACTCTTGCTTCCACGTGCAATTGCGTGCCACGAGGCCGCGCCCCCAACTTGGACACCGTCACTTTCTGAAGGCTTTCACTTCGCGTGGGGTGGTGGTTTTCACACCCAAATCAACACCACGGGGTGCCTTATAAGATCAGAACGGTAATCGAGCGATGTTTGTGCACCCATTATTGCCACCACTTGCATTTATTCCAACCCATATCCCACCGCCACCACCACCGCCACAACCACGTCCACCCTCATTGCCATCGTCACTGCCACCACCGTCGACCGCGCGGCATCTACTGTTGCCGCCGCCGATGCCACCGCCATTTCCATTTCCGTTTTATATTCGTCCACCGTCACATATTCCGAACAGTACAGGACTACCACGAGCAGTGTCACCACTTCCTCTCTCGTTACCCTTAACCATAACTTCACTGAAATCTGCCAAGAATATGCGACGAAGGAGTAGTGGCTCGTCGGCACAGTCCATAAGTTGTGCAGCAAGCACTTCTTCAGCATCTAACTGTGAAGCGGTGAGCTTTCTATTCTTCCAATTTGAATTGTTGCATGCCTTTAGTTTTTATCGTTTGCAGTTTTCTATTGACTTATCTTTTTGATTTTTGGTATTGATTAGAGTTGCTAACTTTTTCATGCTTGAATTTAATTTCACTAGCGATTCCTTCTATCACATAGCCCGTGCTGTGCTTGACAATTCTATGGATCCGTTATTTTTCGATAGGGTTGCGAGGTGCTGGATAATTGGAGTGTTTGAATGATTAACTGTTTGCCATTGGGCAGCATGGTCCAAGTGCTTTGTACTTTGCGTTTTCACCAGTTTTCCATAAATTCAAATACCATCATCAAGAGTTTCTGGAAGCTATGGTAACTATTTGACTGCTGGAGTAGCAGGATTTTCAGTATTATACTTTTCAGAAGAGTTCTCATATAATTATAGTTTTCATTTTCCATGTTTTTTTCATTTTGCGATGAACTTTCAATCTCCATTTCAAAAAAGAATCGAAGCACCTCTTAAACTAGTTTTTTTTTTTACATTTCTGTTTTCTCTTTTACCCTTTTTGAAGCATCTGTAATGTTTAGGTTTCGTCACAAGATTCGGGACGCGCAACGGGGGGATTGGCGTCCTCGCTGTCCCCCATGGATGAAGCCGGGGAAGTCCTTCCGATGTATGAGTTCGAGATTCCTAACACCCTAGTCGGTTTAGTAATTGGAATCAAAGGCAAAACTATAAAGGTATGTTTGGGTCGCTGATTTGAGGATTGTCCGGTGTGAGCTGTTAATTCATTGTGATCACTTATAGGAGCTTAGTTCAAGAACTGATGTCCGAATGCTGATACGACAACATCATACCCCAGAGAAAGTAGACACTCATCAAATATGTCAAGTAAGTTGTTGTTTGCTTGATTTCATCCTTCAAAGGTCTTTGATTCTTGGTGTGCTTGTCACATGCACCTAATGTGTTTTTCAGGTCCGCGGGAAGCGCGAACAAATCAATCGCTGTTTGCAAATGTTGCGTAGACGGTTCCCACCAGCACGATTTCCAGAATTAAATTTGCAGCCTGTTTTACCACCACCTCTAGCAAGCAATTTATTTGATGCTCTAGCTTCACAACCTAGCTGGGTACGCGTTTTATTTATGACATTTTTTATCCATGTTCACTTTTGTTGCATTTTCATGATATTTGTTCGGCCTCTAATCGACATTGTTTTTAGCTTACACTTCCGGATGCGATACCATGTGAAGTTGTGTGTTCTTCGGTTATTGATCCAGGACACTTCTTTTTACAACAACCTACACATCCCTCGTTTTCTTCATTGTCCCATCTCGACATGTATATGATACGCTTGTATAGTCAAGGATCAGATATACCGGATTTGCCAAAACCTTGTCAAAGTGAGTATATCTCTACATTCAAGCCAAAATGTGATTGGCACGCTTTTATTGATTTGAACTCAAAATATTCTTCTTCACAGCTGGCCTTCTTTGTGCGGCTCCTGTGCTAGGAGCATGGTTCCGCGCAGTAACTGTGAGCTATTACCCAGACAGTGACGAAGTTATGCTAAGATTCGTTGATTATGGAGGTTACACTCGATTACCAAGAAGCGAATTGCGACAAATTAGGTAACATATCTATTTTTATTTTGTTTTCTATTACCTGTTTATCGAATACCACCGATCTATAACGTTTTCGCTTCAGGACAGATCTGATGTCGTTGCCGTTCCAAGCCATCGAATGCTACTTGGCACACGTCCAACCAATTGACGGTGGGTTTACAATGGCTTTCAGGTTTTTGTGGTGCAGACTTAGAGCACGATTTACATTTATCAGTTCTTCTAGTTTGCAGTTGCAGTATTTTTGAGGTCCCTAAAATGTGAACAGTTGCCAATGTTGAACGTTTTCATGTGACCGTGTTCGTTGGCCGTGTTCATACTCGTATTGCTCTGAGCGGGACAGTAGATGATTTCAATGTTCATTTCACCAAATACCTTGTGGCTGATGGTAAGACTTGCTTCAGGTACGTGGCAATGGGGAGAGGCTGCGTTCGCTCACTTCCAAAAGTTGTGTATGGGCAAGGTCATCAATGCCACTGTGGTTGGTTTCAATGTCCACGATAAAGTTCCCATGGTTGAGTTGACTGTGCTAGATGAGGAGAGCAAGGTGAGCATACACGTAGCTTTCTTTTTGGCGGCTCCGTTCGATTGGCGGCTAGTTTGCTGTGCATGATAGTTCGCAATTTGTGTATTCAGCCGATACGTGTGGATAAGGATCTGATGGAAGCTGGGTTCGCAAAGGCGTCCGATCCATCAAAATTACAAAAAGTAACGTCAACTAAGGGCCGTCCACTTTCGGCCAACCCTACGCCCATGGTAGCTGCTGTCTGACATGATGTCCCCATTCTGTCAAGTCTTGCCTTTTCATGGTAACGCGAACGTTTCTGTACTTTACATTCGATGACTTGAGCAGCTCTCAGATTTCTCATATCTCCATACATTTAGTTACTTAGATACGTACACTGTCACGACAACGTTTCTAGAGCTAGAGTCTAGCCGCCCATAGTTTTTAGCTGTTTTGTTGTGTTTGTGGTTGGTTGTTTTTTTCTTATCGGTTTCTGGTTCTTCTATCGTTGGTTATATGTTTCCCGTTCAATCCTACCATTCTGTTGTTTATATAGTCTATAGGCAGAGTTTATCCGCCCGGTCTGCTATGTGTTCCACAGTTGCCTTTTCGCCAGTTTGCTATCCGATGGTTCTGTCCTCGACAAAAATCATTTCGTCACTTCCTATTCTAGAATCGACCTCATCGTCGATGGTTTCATCCTGTTCCTATTCCTTATTTGACTGTTCAACGGAATTTCTATATAAGATTGTTGATTTGTTGACTGAATATCTAATCGCTGACTATTCATTGTTTTAGTATAGTTTTAGCGAGAGATGTTGTCCATTGAAGGACCTGACTGACGGATATATTGTATTTACCCTATTTACACACCGTAGACGGGCATCCGCATTTACAGCTGATACCCCGTTTACCGTGTTGTGTCGTAGAATGTTCTTTCTCTCTTTCATCTGATCGCAGACAGTCTGTACGGAAAGACCTGCCCCGATTCCCTCACCCTCTAATACATGTATATTCTTTTCATCCCCATAGGTTCGATTTCTAAACATCATTAGCTTCGTACGACTCATTATTTTACCGCTTTTTGATTTTCGTTTCGAAAAAAGTACTATTTCAAATGCTTGTTTGTTTGCTGTTGTATTATCGAATTATCGGTGTTTTAATTACTAATTAGTAAGTGAGGGATATGTAAATAGAATATAGACATTTCAAGTACTAGGAAAGAATGTTCAGAAGAGCCAGTGGGTACTGCACAAAGAGGACATCAAAAACTGTAGAACAATGTACTCTGTATTTTGGAAAAGGAGAAGAGCGTCGAGTGCAGACCACATACCACAAGCGACGATGGCAAGAACAAAAAAGCCACGTTTCTCTTGGCCGTCGTCTTTTGTGGTGTTTGGTCTGGCACTTGACGCTATTATCATTTTCCAAAATAGAGTGTGCACTCGAGCTCATTCTCTGTCACAATAGTTCAGTTTCTAAAAATATTAAAATTGTTTCCAACAAAATTGTTTATGAAATAAACATTAAGATTTTGAGCTTTTCAAGAGGTCAACTAGCGTTGGTCTTCACCATGTGTATTACGGCAGACAGATTTCTCGGCCACTATTAGTGCTTGGAAAAATTAGTTTTATCCTAAGTTTTTGATCTTTAGATTTCGAGTTTCACTGAGATTGAACCTAGTCCAGTGCGGATAAATTACAGTGATGGCAGGTGAAATTCCAGTGGCGTTGAGGTGTAGCGACTCTAGTCACTGCTGTGCCACCTAGAGATGTGGGAACTCGTAAATAAATCAGTATGCTACGTTGTTGCTGTTTTGAAACTGTTGAAACCCATGGCTCTTCTGGAATGTTCTTCCATTTACTTGATAAACGGTGGAAGCAGAGTGTTCAGAGTGTATTCAGTGGGATGCGTCAAGTACTTAGTTTCCACGCAGAATAGCAGAGTTCTTGGACAGGTGGAACGATTATGCTTCGGCTTTCCAGAAGTCTGTCGGCGTAGATATCAGTGTTCTTTGTCTAGTAGTGAGGTGCAAATTCACTACTCCGGAAAACTTGGTTTAATTTTAATTGTATGGGCAATATCCGGATCTAGCAAGTGTCCCTGTAGTGACGCCACTTCTAGTTAAGATGGACACTCCATTGGGATTTTCCCAACGAGGGGTGATGTGAGTGATTTAGTGGGTAAGGTAGGGGCAGCATGGTGAAGACAGGGTCAACCGTGCGTGGCGCAATTCTCAACTAGGGGGTCGTATTTGAGGTTTTTGGAGGAAATCGTATTCGAGGATGGAGAGTCACAAGAATGGATAGAGGCTCGTATTCCGGAAGCGGGGGGGGGGAGGGGTCGTAGTGGCAATGAAGGGGACTTTTTCGAGATTTTTTTTTTCGATAATTTGGAGAAAGTTTGAAAATTTCGAAGTGAGAATTTACATTTTTTCGCTCGACGGCTGCTTTGAAGGAGAAAGTCGCTGGAGTTGGAGCGTGTCGGCTGAGCACAGAATCAAAGCCCTGAAACAGCCATGAGGGTGATGATCGGGGGTGAGGAAGGGAGGTCGAGGAGCCGTGGCCCTCATGCGTGGCAGGTGTCGTCAATTCTTTTCAAATTACTTAAACTGACGGCTGACCCTGGGTGAAAGAAATACGTTGAAATGGATAAAATTACTAACGATAAGTTGTCGATGATGGTGTTTTGAGGGCTACATCTACCCTTCGCAAATTTCTGGTGGATATCGGAGGCAGGGTTGAAGACAAGCCACTATCCGTATGAGGACTTGTTTGAATTTAACCGCACACCTATTCGTGGTCCTCATGTGCAAGTGCAGCACGAAATTGCATAGCGGATGTTGGCTCGGGTCAGCACGATACCAATTTGTAAGTATTAGAATAGTATTCGTATGTAGTAAATAATATGTTTGAATTGTCTCACCCGAAGGAGCACACACTCTCAGAGTTTTGAAGCTGATCAGTTTCGAAGGGTTGAGGAAATCAGGAGTTCCGAAGGGTCTGAAGAATGGAGGAGCAGACGAGCAGAGCGCCGCCCATCGCGAGCGAAACCCATCTGTACCATTCCCTTCCAGTGAAGCCTTCTCTGACAGTACTCGACTCGTCGATCATTGTAGCGCCAGCGCACACCACTCTGTCTCCAAACCCACGTGTGCGGGGTGATTCCGTGCTCCGGTTTGGCCTGTCAGTGAGGTCCTACCACGAATTGGGTAGAATTGAAACAGAGTCCTCATAGAGATAGTGGCTTATGGTTTAACACATTGACGACAGTGAGACGCGGTTGCGCGTCTCACTTTGCAGACCACATGGGACATTGAGACGCGGTTGCGCGTCTCAGAGATCGCGCCCGCCAAACTGCTCATGTCCCACCTGGCCAAAAAACCCAAAACGCGCGCTGTCATCAACGTGTTAAGTGTGTCTCGTGGTAGCAGGTTCGGCGACACTGGCGAGACCATAGCACGAAAGGAGTCGTGTGAAGGGATCTCCTCCAGGAAGTTGGGACATCAATCTTAAAGCTGGCACAGCGCAAAGATTAATCCTGGTTTGTGCCGATACGCCTTTCCTAAAATGATACATGGACGAAATGTGTAGTAATGTCCAAATATTTATCACAGCAGCATTATGTACAACTGATGACTTGTGGGAGATAAATGTGTTCACCCAAACACATGACCTAGGTATCTGCTTATTAGAAAGCGGATAAATCTCGTTCGAGAAAACGGGAAATAAATCAGTTGACTAAAACAATTAAAGCTATTATCTCGTCAAGTGATCAGTAAATGAAACAGTAGTGTAAGTGACGCAAGATAAGAAGAGGTCAATATTCACAGATCACCGGAAGGTCAGGAGAGTGACTCAGACAGGATG
>KZ345146.1:34700-48006 GCA_002352805.1 Teladorsagia circumcincta
TTGGCAGGAGAGGAAATCCCCGGGGTGCGGGTACCACTTTGCTTCCGCTCACACAGCCACCTTGGAGTTTCCTTAATTGGCGAAACGATTGAATTATTTTAGACGACGTGAACTGCCGCAGCGCATGTTACTCCCCCCCCCTCCACCTCTTCCTCTCCCCTTATAATGGGACCCAACGAGTTTTCTTTCCTGTTTCTCAATTGATAAAGGGGACGACCAGTTAAAGCTCGAAGGCACACCCCACCACCTAACTGGTATAGTTATTTTGTTTTATAATCAAGGTACTGCTGCCACATGGACCAATAGTGAAAAAAATGGAAGAGAAACTATCGAAAGGACTGGAACTAGAGGCTTTTTTTCTATGCTGCGGAGTAGTAGAAGAGGTAGACAACGAGATAAGAGCTATCAGGCACCGAGAGGGAAGAAAAAATTTTGAGACGAGGGAGCATGGAAACGAACGAGGGTGGACACTGCCCGCGACTTTCATTCCAGGGCGGGATCACAAGCGCTAGTTGGAGCGTACATGAGCTCCTTCTGGCACCTACAAACACCATCAGTCAGATGAGCCCGAAAATAGGCGCTGGTTGACAAGCATCCTCCAACCTCAGCGCTTTTTCCGGCCATTCTGTGCGACGAACTTTATGCGTAGTGCTGTTTCGGGACAACTCTGTCATTTGAGGCTAAGTTTTGCTCTAGTTACTTGATGGTGGGGGTGTGCCTTTGAGTGGAGAGTCTAAACCTTACCCACAATTCAGACAAACCCTGAAATTTCCTTTTTTAAGTGTTTCATCTCAAAAGTGTGAATTACCTCCGAAATCCGGTCAATCGAATGTCTAACTTATGCTTGATTTCCACATACGACTGACAGCCATATGAGCACGGAAACTCTCCATCGGAGAGTCGGAAACGTACATGAGCTCCTTCTGGCACCTGCAAACACCATCAGTCCGATGAGCCCGAAAAATGGCGCTGGTCGAAAACTCACCGATATCCTCCAATAGCAAATAACATCTTTTCCCGGTGGACTGGAGAGCGTTTGCCAAGCGTCGGTCGCTTGTAATTCGCCGCCACAAGCTGAAGATGAGAATAATTACATAATTGAGATATGTAATCCATTAGATTGCATTTTCTGCAGAATAAGTCCGAGTAACTTTTTTTTTCGTGGGAGTTCAAGAAATCTTTAACTTTTCATCCTAAATATAATATCCGATGCTCATTTGAGCAGAATCCTCTCAAATTTTTACTAGGAGGATTATCGATTATTTTCAAGATAATTCATTCTTTTTGAAATTTTCTAGCAATAGCTGTTTGTTCTTGTTGTCGAAAATGAAGGTAGGGGTATCCTACGGACCGCTGGTGGAGAAAAAGGGAAGACAACTAATAACACAGGGAAGAAGAGCCTTTTTTTCTCTTGCTGATGGACGGGGCTGGAAGACAAACAGTCTGTGGGTTGCTAGGCCGAGAGAATAGAATCGGAGAGGAGAGGGCATATGGGACGATTGAGACGCAGACATCATCGGATTCGCTACAGTGGTGTGCGTGTATGCGTAGGAGGTCTAAAGGTGCGAGTCTCAAGCCCTTAGCGTTTTGCCAGACGCTTGAATTCGTGAGAGTGACACTGCTTCCGATATTCCGAATCTGTAGGCCCTGCCAGCTGCGGGGTTTTGGTGCAACGAATCGCGGAATGTGTCTACTTGCGTGCATGCAAATTTCAGCCCTCACCATCAGTTGCAGCGAGAAATGCAATCGCTCATTTATAGTCTCGGTCTGGGCTCAAAAGCTCATAACAACCACGATTTTTCTTCGCATTTCAGAAAGGCAGGTATAAAAATGGCAATTGAGCAATGAACTCATAGTTTTTCACACTTGTCGCCACATAAACCCGTGTAGAAGTGGGGCCTCTCTTCTCATGCGAAGTAAATTTGATGAGGTTCCTTATTGTGGATAATTTAAATGATCACAAACATTAGAGCTGGTCTAGCTATGGAATGATTTGTGATGAACGCCGGCATCGCTTCGCTCAGCCTTAAGGAATTCTATACCAGACGATTCGCTGCGGCTACCGTTCGTTTGAAACATACGCAGTTTACTGATTAGCCTTCCCTGGTGAAACAAGTAAGTGAGTCAATTGTGGTGTCTGCCCGATTTCCGAAACAATATTTCATTGCGCTGATTATGAATCCTTTCCTCGAAATTTCACAATTCACACCGTGCCATTGTCCTACTGAGCCACACGGACCCTATATTCTATGGGGAGAACATCATCTAGTCTGTAGAAGATGTGTCCGTTTGAAGTCCTGGCTGCTGCACTTCAATGAAGCAATCACGAGAAGAAGTCGCTCGCCTGTTCTACGAGAATAAAACGCCCCATACATAAGTGAGTCTGAGACCTAATAGCACAGAGGTACGGTACATTTTGGTGAAGTCTTAGCTTCGGTTAGTGTAAGCTAAAGATAAGACACTTTTCATTTCTGTGGAGAGTTGCTATGCATGAAACTGAACGAGTAGATAAGATAGCTTTGAAAAACCCCTTTCATACACTCATCCAGATGTGACGCTTGCCTCGTTTATGGCAAGATTCATTCCAACATAACATTCCTTCTTTTTTTCAAGCCGGAATCTTCAGTGTTTCTGAGTGAGCCTTAGGAAGATTCTAAGAAATCGAAACAAGGTGACCTTCAAAGCGATTTGAGTCACTAACTTGGGTATGGTCATGTGATGTAGACAGCATGGTACCCATCCGATACCATCTATTTGGCATTGAAATCACGTGGTTGTGGTTAACCAGAAAAATGGGTCAATAGAGGAAGAATGAATTCTTCTAGGCTCATATGATTGAAATATTGGCGGAAGGGCTGAAAAGCACGGTCGGTGTCGGCTTTGTGCCCTCACGTCGACTCCTTTATTCCAAATTGATCCACATACAACAGTGGACTAAAGCAGGGCTACTTTGCCGGTAGCTTCACTCATTTCCAATGAACGCAATCTCGCAGCAATAGAGGTTCTAAGGTTTTATCAGCTTCCGAACAATCACCGAAGATCGGGGGCGCTGGGTTATTTACTGAAGAATCACGTCATGCGACTTTGTAATGATCGTTGACCAGTTATCGGTTGGATCTCTCGAAGTGCCAGGCAAGTATCGCGAACGGTTGAATAGCTAGTAGCTTGGCTTCGCTGTTGAGGTTTCTAACGAATGGTATGATGGGGGCATTCACTCCAAGTTGGACCACAACTGGCGATCGCATGAATCAGGATTTATACTTACGTTTCGGCACTTCTTTCTCTCTCTCTCTTTTTTCACTCTATTCTTTCTAACCTTCTGATATTACTAGCTCGCCTTCGCTATCACACGCATCCATGATGGACTTCAATGAAGCTAGAGAGCTTGCGAAACCTTAGGTCATTTGACTAACAACCAGTAAAAGTCGCTTTGCGGACTAAATCAGCCGATGCCTTCTGGTTCCACTGAGGCCTAACGTGTGATTTTATCATATTCCTTTTCGTTTTCTCTCTTGTCAAAGAGCACAAGAAGGGCGTAAGCTTTTTACTGGTTCCCTCGTTTCCTCCTATAGCTTTGCGTCCAAGAGATTAAGCGAAAAGGAATCCAACTAGTGGTTCCCCCCCCTCCCGCCGTTGTAATCCGGTCATTTCTAACTGTATAATCATAAAAATATATCTTCTTTCGGGTGACGGGCGGAAGTACAGTTGATCAAACTGATCACTCATCAACATGATTTTCTCATTCAGCTTAATTTCTCAAAAAATTTAAGTATGAGTGAATCGATCCTTGTTATTGAATCCCTTGTATCGCACGCATTTCTTAGAGAAAATGAGTGGCGTTCAAAAACGATCTTTGTTTTCCAGCAATGGGTGGAGATGAAGCTACAGAACTTGTTTCATACTAGTTGCTATGGCTGCTAATAGTACCGTGCTGGAATTATGAGCACTACAATTCTGCTTCGTACCCCTCTATAAGAAGTTATATTTGTCACAACTATGTATACTGAAGTTGGTGGAAAATGTTGCATAGTACCCTCCAATTTGCAACTCCAGCGAGCATCGAGATTAGCTGGCCCAATTATCGCAGGAGTCCCGATTCTAGGCTTTTCTTGAGTTCCAGTGATATTACTTGGGAATGGTATCACAAGAGAGGTTACGCTGTTCCATAATGTGCACTAACGTTTTAAGAATTTTGCAAAAAATTAGATAAAAATTAGATAATCAGTAAACGTTTTGGGGACCACGCCCCATGTTTTCGAAGAACGTTCCAAGCCGGTGCCAGTGTTGGAGATCGGCTTCAATTTAGAGCTTGAAGTGCCTTCGTTTCACAATGTTTCATTGGAAGTATCGCGTGAATTGGCTGCAGATGGAGAGTAATGCATTTTGAGCTTAATTTATGCGGACAGACACAGTTGACGCCAATGAAGCCATAATTCAGCAACTCCACAGTAGCATTTGAATTGCACTTGAATTCGCATCTGTCGGCCACGTAACCCTGAGGGTGGGCTGAATTTTTTGTGAGCTGGTAGCGCAATGGCCGAATTCACCGTTTTCCCTTTACCAGATTTGAAAGATCAAATTCCATGAAGTCAAACAGGTTTACCACTTCTTTTCGGTGTTGCTTAGTTGTTACCGGAGTTACTTGTAAGGAAGAAAAGGCTCGTCCAAATGTCGGCGGCTAAAAGTCCTCGGGAGGAAGGAGACGTATCGGATCAGGAAAAAAAACATGGCGCGAAAGTGCCGAACAGCTTCTCCCGTTCCCCTTCACTAGAATCGTTGGTGATGGGAATTGGTATGGGCCACGTACTCATACAGAGCAATAGAAGCATACGATTGATAGGCTATGTCGACAAATAGGGTCTCCGATAATCAGATACAAATATGGCGCCAGTTTGTTGAGGGCCAGTTATGTCCGAGCATGCTCTATCGTGCGTGTAGTATGGGGAGCAGGATGAAAAGCGCTCAAGTAAACGGCAACAAGCTCGTCGAGGAATATTGCTCTCGCACACGCAAGCCTTCTGTGCTCTCCGCGCGTACATTCATTCTCGACACTATTCTAGCACAGCAGAGAGCCATGGTCGGACTTCCTCGCCCGTTGTTCACATCATGGGGAGAGTGTGGCTTGCACGGCGCGTTCTTCAAGAGCAACTCCGATCTTACTACCTTTGCGCGAGTCACGTGACTCGACAGACTAGGTAGTGTAAATGGTAAATCGACCTATAATTGGGACAAGGTCTTCTGGCACAGGGATACCTTAGTACGAATAGAGCGGTCAGTGTACAAAGCACTTTTGTTAGAGTAAACAAATTTGAAGTGCGTGCTGGAAAGCGATAGTTGGGCTAGGTAGCGCTAGGTACAGTTTGAAGTAGGGTAGGCGTTGCATCTGCCTGATTTTCATACAGATACAAGATACACAGCCTCCCTGTGGCTTCTAATGGTTGATTGTGTCGATGATAGCGCCGTTTAACTTCGCCCACCCTGGCACACCTCCAACTCTCCACCCCTTCCGCAAAAACCTCAAAAGTTTGCAGAGTGGGCTCCAAGTATCGAATTATTTCCCAACTTCCTGAAAACTTTCTTACTATGCTTTTCAAAAACACGGTCCTATTAAAGGAAATTCAACTTCTCTCATCCCAAAATCACAAATGCGATCCTCTCAACTGTGCCATGCAGACGCTTGGCCATGGGTCTGAAGTCTTACGCAACAACAATTCAACTATGGTAGTCAGTGATGCGTTTGAGAGGTAAGCTATAAGTCCAAAAAAGAAGGCCTCAAAACAAGCTCACCACTAGGTTGTAATCGGCCACAGTCGGCACCGCCTAATCCTTCTGGGCAACGGCAAATGGCGCAATTGTTTGGATCTGGATAACCACCAGCCAAGCAGTGCAGGTTTGTTCGTCCAGCACATGCATCTTAAAAAAAAAACTTATAGATTGCTTGAGCTCGAACTTTGAACCACTGTCGAGACACATCAAGATGTAATTTCGATTTTCTTTAGCCCCTACCCTTTCTTTAGCCACATGTTTGACATGCCAAAGGCTTTTCGACGGTGGAATACATGTTCTATCGGCATACTAAGAGAATGTACTGGTTCTAGGTATGCAGGTTGTTGGGCTTACTAATGAATTTAGAGCCAAATAAAGGCAGTTATTGAGAGGCTTCCAAATTCATATTCCGTTCCGCTATTGGAATGAAGTGAAATTATGTAACTCTAACGTTACTAACTGAGCTCATGGGAATTCAGTGGAGATATACATATGGCTGCTTCGTTTGGAAACCAGAATGCAGTAGTCGGAAATCTATCTCCCCCTATTCCAGGAAACGAAAAGAGCGTCGAGTGCAGACCACACACCTCAAGTGACGACGGCCAAGAAAAGGAATAGTAAAAGCCACGTTCCCCTTAGCCGTCGTCACTTGTGGTACGTGGTCTGCACTCGATGCCTTCTCGTGGTACGGGGCAGGGTCATCCAGCTCGTGAGAGTCCAGACAGGGCACATACTTTGTGCTTTTCTAGAACTATGTCTTTTGAAGGAAAGGGGGAAAGCGGAGATACTGTTGTGTATGTACGAGAGTGTCCAGTGAACACTAAAATCACCAAGTCTCCCGCTAGACCACTACCCTTGGACGTTTCCGAAATAGAGGGTAAATCGATGTGGGAGAAATTCGGCAACCTATTTTTCACTGCAGCTATGCCTAGCAAAACTCAGTCCTCAGTCCAGTGCGAGAGCGATCGGTGATTATTACTTACGTGGAATTTTAGGTTGTTTATACATGAGCTTCTTGTGAAGTGGGAGGGAGGAGGGAGAAGAGGATTGTGGAAGATGGCCGATCCAAAGGCCAGTCGGTCTGGAGAGAATCGTGAAAGTGCTTACTTGGGCAGTAGATGTCGTTGATGACTTTCGCGTCCAAGAATGCCATCTTCTCAGTGCCCATCGTGGTCACATATTTCAACTCCTTTGGCACAATCGTGAAGTCGGACACCTTAAAAGTTCATTAATGAGAGGGTTTGATTTCATATGTTTTCGATCGACATTCAACTTCTATACTCTTTTGATTAGGTCTTTTTTTTTGAAAGTTCCAAGCTTCACTATGCTTGAGCAACTTATGCGAACGCATCGCAGAACAGGGGAGGGGGAGGGGGGGAGGCGTAGGGGCATCGAGACTGGCGCATTCGAAACAGGGTCAATCGTCACGTTCGCTTTTTTTTCAAAAACTTTGCGACCCTCCTTTTAATGAGCTCTTGATGCTATCCTCACCACCTCTATCGGTCCTAGAAGGCTCCGCCAATACGATTCCCGTTTTCCCTTCTCCGGCTACCACCCTCACCATCATAGCTGTTTCTACAGTATTTGGTTTTAAGGCTACGGCGACACAGCCGAAATCGACCTGCTTTAATTACAAAACTGTCGTCAAGCAAAGGGAGGGAGGAGGGGCATGGGGTAGATTGATATCATGAAGCAGCAAACCCACTAACCCAACTTCGTAAAACCTTCACCGGATTCGTCAAAAAAAACCCATCCAAACGCAACCCTCCACCAATTTCTGGCCCCACTATGATAACCTTGCTCAATCCTAAAATGCGACCCCTCCCTGGAATCACAAGTGTGACCTTCGAGTGCGAACGGGCCTTGACCCTAGAAACCGCGACACAGTTTTTGAAGCCGTTTTTGAGAATATTAGAAGGTGGGTACTTCATGATGCATTTGCAATTCTCATTTTTAATGGTTACTGGAGATGGAGGCATCTCAAAGGGTAAACCTAGGAGATGGAGTATCTCCATCTCCTAGGTTTACCCTTTGAGATGCCTCCATCTTGAGATTGCGCCTGACTTGAACGCGATTATGTGAACCTAGAAAATGTACTTGAGACCTGTGGTTACCATGACCGTTAAACGAAGTGCGAAATGTGCTAGATATACATAATTTCCAAAATGACGTAATTCCAAGGTGTAGTTGAACTGAAATCTGCACCATCTCATGTGTGACAAATGCTTGGTCAGCATCCGAACCTGCTGTTATGGTTCGTGACTCGAAACATGGAATTTCCGTCCCCCAATGGAAATGATAACGATTTTTTGGCAAAATTCTTGGCATTTTCCTTCGCGCAACCAAAGAGAACAAAAAGCCGAAATGTCGTGTTTACAGAAGACGTTTCGAATTGGCACCATAAAATGTTCATTGAATCTGTTGTCTGTAAAGCAAAAAGCGTTACAGCAATTCCATGGCCATAAATCATCTTATAATCGTTGCATCTTTACTTTTTTTTATGAATTACTTTCATACCAGGTGATTGTGGCCGCGGTGATAAGGCGCTATTCGAATACACGACACTAGTTCTATTGCTCACATTTCTTATAGATTATTCCATTTCTTAGACGATAACTGGGGAATTATGGCTAAAATCATAACACCGCACTGATACTGCTCATGAGATTGAGCTAGCGTGGTCCAGCCTAACCACCTGCTTCAGAAAGGCAGACCAGCTGGTGCTGTCATTGACTGGCTATTATTGAGGTATAAAAGCAGTCCTTGAGTACTGACTGGTAGCTGTGAAATGGATCACACCTCTTATAATATTGAACTACAACCTATTTTAATTAGGTATAGAATGCATGGCCTATACCAGGGCACGAATAGTAGTCATCAGTAGTCATCGCTCATATTTTGTTTTACTTGTCTTCACTTCAAAATGCTTTCATGGTGACAGACTCCAGTATAAATGTCCGCAGCATTTAATTTGCAATTACAACAACTCTGGATCTCTCCCTAAAAATTATTAGTTTGCGATTAGCAAGTGCATGGCGCACCCCGAAGAGATCAAAGTGCTTCTCATTATGGCTTTTCCCCTTTCTTCACCATTGTTCTTTTGCTGTTTGAGTTTACTACAAATCTACAACAAATAATTAGAAGAACAAATTGCTAGAAATGGTTGAATGTGCACGTACCTTGATCGCGTGAGCGACGGCATGGTAATGCATGAGAGATCCGTAATCGTAAGGAACTCGGCGAGGAGAGACCTTGAAAGATTATTATAAAAAACGGGTCCTAGTGCAATACTGGAGTGTAAAGATATTTTTAAAATGTTCAAAAACTCTATAGAGCTCCATGAAAGCAATTTTTATCCAACAAATGAATTCTAAAGCTCTCTCTGCACATTTAGATCATCGTGAGGCTTTGGGATTGCATTTATTTATGGTTAGTCAAATTCCATTTTCAAGAATTGTTGTCGGATTGCTCCCTAATTACAACAGTTTGAACCAATTTTAGAAAATTTCGAAATACATGTCTTTTTCTCGTCATGCACTTTGAGGATCAGACGGTATGCAGTAAGAAGCACATTGTTTACTATGGGGATGATGGAAGAATAAGGAAAAACAAATGGAAAATGTTCAGATCCGCGCTCACGTCTTCACGACTCCTTCCTGCTTTTATGCACCCCTCGGAAACCAGTGCTCTGCGCATAAGGACAAGCGTACGGTCAGCGTCATGCAGTGCGCTGTGAAGGGTACTAACCTAGAGTTGGAGTTCCGATTTCCGTCAACGATCGAAGATCAGGGACGCTGTCGTTTTCACTAAGGAAGCCGTTTTCGCTAAGGGATCGAAGACCAGGTGGGCCGCACACGTCATGCGGTTTTATGATGACCGTTAATCAAACCGATTACCGAATGCATTTTTTGGGACGTCAAACGAACATCAGGACGTCCGCTAACTCGATGGTCGGACTTTTTCATGGAAGCTCCGAACGAAAGGGGAGAGTTCAGTGGACCACTCGTCTCACGACAGGGACGAATGGAGAAGTTAAGGCGCCCGCTCGAGAAATTTCATGCACCAAGGGACGACAAGTACTGCACATGGTGAGGGTGCAGGTGGTTAATCTTAAAAATGATGAACTTCCATTTCCAGACGAGTGCCAAAGATAGAGTTCTTCATGATTGATAGAGCCAGAAGCCCATCAGCCATTATTCGGAAGTCAGTTTCAGTTCATTCAGTAATAAGAAGGAAAGCTAGAAAAGCATAGAGGTACCTATCCCAAAACTTATGGTTAGAATCCACCCAGTGCTTTTTAAAAAAGTCTGTAACGAGCGAACTATTTGAGAAGAAGCAGGACTGAACAGGAAAGTCTTCCAGGATATGGATCGTGTTTTTATGTGGTTTTTTTTGCATGTTACAGAGACACGCGCAAGGAGCGTAAGTTTGAGCTTTTTCTGAGCGGCTCTGGAAATGCTAAAAACACGACGAAACTTGAGCATTTAGTTCGATCCCCACTGAAGACAAATTTTTGCATCCCTCTAATTTCCTCATTCTTGGGCCATATATGACAAAGCTTGTTGAGTGAACAAACAGTTTCCAAAATGCAACTAATCGACGCTTCAAATGCTTCAGAGTTTATCAAAAGCAGAAAAGCTCCACTTCTCGATAAAAAATTTTCTGCCATTTCCCTGGCAATCCCAGAACCGCTCCGAAAACATGGTCATCAGTTTGTGCTCCACGCACGTGCGCTTATAACGTTCAGCAGGCCATTTTGAAAAAGCGCTCCATGCCCTGAAAGACTTTCCTGGTAAGACCTTAATTTCGAATATTTTGTGGACTCTACATCTTTCGAACCCAGCTCAAAATTAGTAGCACCCAACTAACAATCTAGACAGACCCTTCGTAATACCATAGCAGTCCACCCCACCTCAGGTTTCTCCAGTCTTTTTCACTCCGGCATTATGCTCAGAACGGGCACCATTTTGCCTTTTAACGGCCTTTTAGCTCGGCATATTGGCAGGTCCAATTAATAGCTTGAATAAACGTCAATCGCCGATAATTTAAGCAACAAGACGTAGGATGTGGGTAATGACAAGGACACTGCTTGTCACACTCATGTCGCGACCTGGGCGTGCAACCGCATCTCGAGTCCTGCCAAAGCCATGCAAGCTTTCCTCCCGGTTGGAAAATTGATATAAGGCTAGTAGGGTATAAACACTAACACTGACATGTACGTGGGTGGGCCTCCGCTATATGGTGTGTTTATGTGCCACTGCACCTCTGAATGGAACTCAAATGCGTGGCGCGTCTTAGAAAGAGGAGAATCAACCACATACTTTCATAGGTGTTCTCAGCCCATCTCTTCAGCAAGTCGTTATCCCAAGTTTCTGTGCATTAACTCAATGGTCGCCTATTTTGCAACCTTTTTGCCACGGTTTCAATGGGGAATTGTTTCTATACCTTGTACTATGATTGATGTGAGAGAGAATGGTGTTTCGATTTCCCGATTTATTATTGAAACCATATTTTGTTATTTAATTACAGGTTCAGGAAAGAACATGTCAGAACTAGCAAAATTCGTTCATCGCCCATAAATTATTTCAAAAGTAGAAATTCCTGACTTACCTGACGAATACCGAAAGCTTGAAGCATGCTTCGAAATGGCATGAACGATGCGGTTGCTTCTTCCATCACATTTTTCCAATTAATAGAAATGTGACGATCTCTGAAAGAGGAAACGAGCATCTTCCAGATGAGTTCTAAAGCAAAAACTGGCCGAAAAAGTTGTAACGGAATCGAACCTGTCGGGTCGTTGATGTGTGTGCCAGAAGCCGAGCGCGTGTCCTGTTTCGTGCGCCACCACATACTCCTGAAATCTCATTATAGTACTGATGAGCATTCTATGGCAACATTCTTCGAGGAGATGTGATGGGAATTCATAAGAATGCAAAACCACAACATTCCAATATTTTTGGAAGTGGCCTTTTACCAGTCTTGCCGGTTGTTTGACGGGATAGGGATGTATCGAGTAAGATTCGGAAAAAAAGCCTTATTTTTGACCTTTTCCTTCTTAGTATCTTGGATTGTATTTTTTCCTAACAGCAGCTTATTTACTCAACAAAATAATTCGACCATCAAATAATACTGATAGTAAATCAAAGGCATGGCGCATTCGAAAGAAACGACATAAGCTGAACGCCGTACCACTGTTCGGTTCGATCGATTTCATCAGTAAGTCAATAAAAGAAGTATAATTTAATAAAGGAATTGACTTGATGAATAAGTTTTCTTTATTTAGAAAGGCATCTCGACATGTAATTACACACAAATCTCATAAGAGTTCGAAAAAGACTAGAAGCTCCAGGGACAAATTAAGATGAAGTCGCGAAAAGACAAGACAAAGGAGATAGAAAAAGGGATAAGAAAAAGAATGAGAGAAATGGAGAAGCGACATCTTCTCTCAGAATCTTTTTTGAAGTAAATCTTCAGGTCATCATTTTCCAAAGAATGGACTCTTGTTTTCGAATCTCACACTTTTTTCCACAGATTGGATTCCTGACCTTCTCAAGGTGAGACAATGCTAGGGGTTTCGAAGAAAGGAGTTAGTCTGGTAGGCGTGGTTAGCATCTCCAATTCCTCCATGGATCGGTTAACAAGCAGGTGGTATGATCAATGAAGCTTTCCTTCAAATGTTTCCAGAATCACGAGAGGTAGTCCTTGCGTCCGGAATTAAAAGGTGTGTCATTTTTACTGAAGAAGAGCTTAGAAAGCATATAGCATGCGCCGTTAATCAATCCCTTTTCGGGATGCGGTAGGCATTCTACATCCATCAGTGACTTGTAGTGGCAATTTGAATGCGATTTGGCCTATACAATGACTTGCAAGGCCAACCGAGGTAAAAGACGGTATTTGTATCCTTCTACAGTACTCTGGTGTCAAGTAACCGACTCCGGAGGGATCGGAGGCTTTGTTGACTTAGACGACGCACGTCTCAGAAGTTGATCCGCGGACCGCGCGCGTGGTAAGCAGCGCTACTTGCCATTATACGCCGCCTCTACTGAATGCTAAGTGCAAATCCGAACATTTTGCTTAGTTACTTGTGATAGAGGTCGCTATTCATGCACTTCTAAGATAGAATTTAGTGCTGAGGATTGCTTTAGAATTGTGAAGCTATTCAAAAAGGTAAGCTTCCATGAAAAAAGACTGCTCAAATGTGAAGTTCGGGATTCTTTTTCATTCTAACTGACGGCACAAAACCTGCTTCTGTTAGGTTTACAATTTTTCCTGGAACTGCAAAAGTCTGTGTTCTGCTATTTCGTAATGAAATTATTAGGTCAGTAGAAGCGCTCTGATATGGTGAATTTATCGTTTCGATCATCTTCGAGGCATCTCAGCACTGAACAAACAGCATAATCGATCATGTAGAGCTGGCGGCTTCCATGAAAAGAAGTAATGGAAAAATCCTACTATATATAATTCGCTAAGTATGTCTGTCTGTGTGTGTGTGTGTCTGTGTGTACGTCCGTCGGTCTGTCACGAAATTCATAGCGCGCTA